>CAJNOI010000167.1:0-16013 GCA_905250115.1 Adineta steineri
TTGATATGGCCTAAACGAATAATGTAACATCCATAAAATTATCTTGTTTACGAAGGCTTGAGAAGTAGCAGAAATTCAAACAACCATTTTAAGAATTATTTTCCTTTTCAGCCATTATATCATCATATTCAATGACCTTAAGAGCATTAATGAACATACATGTTTAAGATATTCTATTCAAAATCAATAGAGAAGATTTTTTTATAAATATTCAAACAGAAAGAGACGTTGCTATATAAGAGACCTAAAAATAATTTACTACCTTACATTTTTCCGAATAACTGTTTATATCTTTAAAACATATTTATCTCCATATCATGTTTATTTGCTTTGATTTAAATGCTTATCAATGTATTCATCAATCTTTCATACAACTATCCGCTAGTGGTTTCGTATTTTTAATCTATTAACTATCAAGCTCAAACTCTTTCAACATATAACAATGAGTATGATCTCTTAAATACATGTTCTATTTTATGTAATGAAAATATCTTATGTCGAATATATGATATAAATGCTATTCTATCAAATCAATGACGATTATTTCATAGTAATATAAATATTCATGAAAATATTACTTCATTATCAATAAGTATCTCAACAGTTGGTTACATATAATATACAATTGATCTTTATTTAAACTATGATCAATCCTGTTTATCAAATACAAATGAAAATCGTTATTTTATTTGTGAAAATAGTTTTACATGAGGATGTTCACCAAATACACAGTGTAATTCAATAATATCAATGTATTCAGCTCAATCGCCAGTGCCCTTTTACCCCTTATGGTGGATCATTTTTACCCTATTTGTCAAAACTATATTGAAATGCGGATATTTTCGGCAAAATATAAAAAATAAACTACATTTTTTATGAATTTATAATTCGGTATATGCTCTATATAACGGCCAATATTGTATTGAAAGTTTCCCTAATAAAATGTATTATAAAATGACAATATATTTTCGATATTGGGATAAAATTCAAATCGTTCAGAGGTTAAAGGGTTATGAAATGATAGTCTCTAATTGGTTTGTACAAACAGACAAAATTTCAGCATGTCACGCTCAGGATTTAATCACTTTATTTAACCCTCTCTTACAAAAAAAAATAAATATAAAACGAAAGGAGTTGAAAAACAAAAACCTAGAAAGGAAATTAAAAAACAAGTTCAATGCTTTTTCTTTTTCAATATAAAAAAAGCAATGAGTTCATTGAGTCATATTATATTAATATTGAAAACTAATACTTATTTTCGTATAAAATAGTTCAAATAATTCTAATAAAAATCAGGCACGTAAACTTCTTTTATAATCATTTCATTAATTTCTTTAATATCACTTTGAAAAATGTTTTGTAATTCTTCTGGTAAATAATAAAAAGCATCTCTTATTGTAGTCAATTTCATTGATCGATTAGAACTCGTATTATTTTTAACATAATTTATTTCCGAAGAAAAATTTGTTCGCAGTTTTTGTATAACTTGTCGATAAATTTGTCTATATTTGGAATAACCATTTGCTGAAACAAGTTTTAATTGTTCACAGACATCTTTTGGTGAATCGTTTATATATTTGTTTAAATCAATAAAATCATATTTTTGTAAAATTTCGTTCGGTAATTGAGAAATTCGTATTTTCATTTGATAAATCTTCTCTTGACTTGATTCAAATTTATAATAATCATCCAATTCTTTTAATAAATCAATTAAATATTCCATTGTTTTTTCGATGAAAAGATAATTATTTTGATTGAAAAAGTCGTCTATCGATTGTAAGATATCGTCAATTTTTTTCATTAAAATTTTCTCAATTTCATCGAATAAATTTTCTAATGAAAATCGAATATTTTTATCGATGAAATTTAAAATGTTTGCTTGTTGCAGAATAATTTGAATTCTTTCATGATTTTCAATATATTTTCGAATATTTTCCTTATTTTGTTCGTATCGAATATTTTCGTTTAATGAATTTGCATAATTTTTTGTATCTTTGATAGTTGATCGTACAATATTTTCCAAACTAGTTTTAATAAGAAAAATATATTTTGATTTTGAAAATATTTCAATAGATGAAAGTTTAGAATTAATTAAATTAAAATCTTGTTTTGAAATAGCATCTAATATTGTTCTGTGTGTTTGTTCAGGTATTTTAAGAAAATCTGATTGAGATTCTTTAAATAAATTCCAAAATTTATTATTTTCAGGTGGTTTACTAAAGAATTCATCTAAACATATCAATGATTGGATAATATCTAATTTTTTTTGAAAATCTTCATAATTTTCATTGATTTTATCTTGTTCGATTTCGATTAGAATTGAATTATAATAACAAAGAAATTTTTTTTTTTAATAATCCAATTTTTTTCTTCCATTTAAATATTTAAAAACCAATGAATTTTCTTCTAATGATATTAATTCGTAAGAATATTTTTTTAAATTATTTGAGTGAATTTTGTCGAAATTAATTATTGAATTAAAACATCTTTCGATTTCTTTTTCAATAAAATTTCCATATGCAATAAGATATTTTTTTAAAGATTCATCTATCTCATTTGCTAATTGTTTAATATCATTATTGGTAAGATTTTCACAATGATTTACATAAATTAAAATTTGATTCATAAATAATCCATCAAGTTCATCAGGAAAATAAAACGGTTGTTTTTGCTCAAGATAATAATTTAGATCATTTTTTTTTCTTGAATTTTTTTCGACAAAACTTCATAATTATCAAAACCATGTTCATTTAAAAACTGAATACTTTTTAAAAGCATTGACTCGTGTTTATCAGTTAATTGAGTATATTCATCTTTAATCGTTTGAGGATTTATTGAATGTTGATCAAAACTTGTTTGATTAATTTTATCCAAATTATTTTGATATATTTCAAGTTTATCTTTCACAATATTGATATTTGAATAACCTTTTTCTTTTAAAAAATCATTTTTCTCAGATCCAGTTGTTAATTTATTTAAAATATGACCAAAAAAGTTTTTTGAAAATTTTAGAAGAATTGATTGTTCATATTGTTCAATTATTAACTGAAGTTCTTTTATTTGAACATCTAATTGATTTTTTTCGAATTGAATTTCTTGAATTTGTTTTCTATTTTGAATTTTTATATTATTCATTTCTTCATTTAATTCATTAATATTGGAATAACCAGCTTGCTTTAAAAAATAAATGGGTGGATATAAATTATCATAATTGATTTCAATTTGTTTCAATTGATTTAATTCAGTTTTTAAATAATCAAGACTTTTTTCTGATAAATTATATCTTTTAGAAATAGGTTCTAATTGTTTTTGTATTGCTTTATAGAAATTTTTATTGATTCGTTCTTGGCAGATTCGTAATTCAGGAAGATAACGTTGAAAATCGTTAAATAAATGAATTTTTATAAGAATCTCATTTGCTAATAAAATATTTTCTGGGCATTCAAGGTCTAAATTTAATTTTTTTAATTTTGTTTCGAAATTTTCCATTTGTTCAATAAATTCGTTTTCAATATCACGACGTATTTTGTCGTGAAAACCAGGCGAAATTCGATCAATCCACTGTGTCTTTCTTAAATGTGATAATAAATGTAAAAGTGGTCGAATATTAATTGTATTTGATTGAAAATCTAACTGATAAATAATTTATTGAATATCGTTTCGTAATTTTTTAATTGAAAAATGAATTAATTCGATAGTTCGATAAAAATTTCGATTAGTTTTTAATTCCATATCAGGTAATGTACGAATTAATTCAAATTGATAAATTAACTGTTCAATTGAATCAAAATAATAATAGGAATTTTGATTTAAAAATTCTTCTATTCTTAGAGCAGTTTCATCAACATATTTTATCAAATTTTCAATTAATTCATTATAAATTTCATTGAAATTTTTTATATGTTTTTCAAATAATTTTGTTTCTTTTGCTAATTTTAATAAAACGAACTCATTTTCAATTGATTTAATATCGTTCTCAGTTAAATTTGGTCTTAATAAAATAGATTTCGATTCAATAGATATTTTTTCTAAATGTTTAAGAATAATTTGAATAATTTCAAAATATTTTTTTTCAATTTTCTTATTTAGATGATCATTTAATATTGGAATTAATTGGAATATTTTATCAAGAATCTCATTTATTTGTTGAAACTCTTTATTTAAAACCATCTCTTCAAATGATTGTCCAAAGTTGTATTCAAATTTTTCGTATAACTCTTCACAGTATTTTATATAAAAATCCCGAAATTCTTGGAAATAGTTTTGAATAAGATGAAGATTTTCTAAATAAATGCCAATTGAAGGATGAAATAAATCACGTGTAGAATTAAGATTTTCTAATCGAATACGAAAATTTTCAATAAATAAATTATCCGATTGAAAATATTCCTGAATTTCTTTAATATATTTATATGCTGTTTCATATTCTTGGATATCTTCATTTTTCAACTGATGATGATTTTTTAAAAAATAATCCAGTTCTTCAATTATTTTATGAGAATATTCTTTAATATTTTCATTAATTAATCGTAATGAATCTTTATATTGATCTTCAGTGGACTGCTGTCCGATGATATCAGAGAAAATTTTGAATTGATTTGAATAATAATATGAAAGTAAAGCATTTTTATGCTTTAATGCATAAATAATAGAAGATTTGTATCGATTAATTTGATTGGAGATGATTATTTGTGTTTGTTGATTAATAGAAAATTGAAAAACTTCATCAGGATAATGAATTCCTCGAAGATTTTTTAATTTTTCAATAATATTTTTGATATCTCCATGAATAGGATCAATTCTTATTGGATCAATTCGTGTTTTTTCAATCATATCATTTAATATTGAGATAAGTGCAGTATTTGATCTTAATAAAGGATCTGAATCGATTCTTGAAGCTTTGATATCAAATAAAACTGCATGAATATCTATTTCTGATGGATATTTTGTAAATCCATATAAAATTGAATTTAATCGATTTTCAATTCCATGAATCATATTGATTAAAATATGAATTAATTGTTGAATACCTTCTCCTCGATCTCCTAAACTTTGATAACTTGATAAAGCTAAAATGCTAACACTTTTACAAGATTTCAAAGCTCTGATAACTCCTATACAATTTGAAATATCAATTTCTGGACTTTTTGTATCACCAAAACCAGGTGCATCACATAAAATAATTTCATTCGTTTCATAAGAACCAAAAATATCTTTTAATGAAATTGTAACTGGAATTATAAAACGAGTTTCAGATTTACTGAATGGACTACTTTTGACATCGATCAATCCAGGATTATTTATAGGTCCATCTGTAGTTATATGTTTTAAAAACTTTCTAGAACAAATTTCTACTCGTGTTTCTTTCATTTTAGTACCAGTAAGAAACTGAACAGTTGTTGATTTTCCACTACCTGTAATGCCGATTAAGAGAACAATATCTTTGTCATGAATTAAATCGGCTGTTTGTTCGGATCTTTTAATATATCGTTGTATTTCTTGTAGATTTAACGGTCGAATTAGTTTTAAGATTTTGTTTAAGTTGTAAAGAATAACTGAACAATCTTGATTATCAATTGTTCGATTTATCTCTTGTAGTTTTATTTTTATTTGTTCTGAAGATAAATCTTCATCTTGAAGTTGATTTTGTACTTTAGTTAATTTTGAACGAATCGAATTGAACATCGTTTCATTTGTATTATCATTTAATAATTTTCGATAAAAATATTCTAATAATTCCATTACAGTTTTTTCTGCACATTCAGGTATTTCAGTCAATTGATGAAGTAAATTATTTAATTCGATTCGCTCAGATTTTTCTTCATTTTTCGAAACAAGTCCAATGGATTTTCGACGAAATATTTCACTAATAATTATTTGAACTAATTGTAAATCGTGTAAATATTTCATTTCTTGTTCTACTGCATCTTTTCTATCTTCATTGTGATACATTTCAATACGTTTTTCTGTTCGTTTAATTCTCTCTTCTATCTGAATTATATCTTGAATCTTACATTTCTCAAAACCATATCGTAATCGAGTCTCTAATTCATTTATTTCTAATCTGTCGATATTCTTAGAAAGATACTCAATCGATTGTAAGACTATATTTTCACGAAGTACTTGTAATCTCTTTAGTTCATTTAAATATTCTCTCTCTTTTTCAACTTCCTCATTTCTAGTTTCATCGAGATACTCTTGAATTCGTATTTCTGTTCTCTTCATTCTTTCCGATAGCTGTGCTATATCTTTGATTTTACATAATTTTAAGCTATTTCTTAGCCGATTTTCTAATTCAAACAATTCGAACGGTTTACCGTTTGCATTAAGACATGCAACCCGTTTTGAAATATCTTCGTGTTGTTTCATCATCGCATACTCTTCTTCACATACAGTTAAGATTTTGTTTGATTTCATGTTCATAATAACTGCAGTTGCAAATTAATTTGCTATTAAGTGGATTAGTAGCAGACGATGATAAATCGTTCAAATTAAATAGCTGTTGTTCTTCTTAATTTTCTTATTTTTGAATTTTAAAGCTTAAATAAAAATTTAATTGTACTCTAAATCGTATAAGATGAATATATCACTATTATTTAATTGATATAAGTTTACTTGTTCTTATCAATTATGTTTCACTGGATCTTTGAGCAGTAACAACGTCGCAGCTAAGAGAATTAGTGGTTTGAGATATTTTGGTTATATTATTGAAAATGGTTATCTAAGGCAGTGCAAGTCTTCGGATAGAATATATAATTGAATGATATAATTTAGGCAAAGATTATATTTTAACGAAATCACAATAATCCAAACGGCGTGAATATTTCTAGAACGATAGAACTAATCGGCTTCAAATTCATGATTTTGAGGATGCGGATAAAATTGTGCAAAGACTAATGACAGAATTATTGCAAGAATTTTAAAATCTTAGCATATATTCCAGTATTATTTCTGCTTTGCCGAAAGATTTTTAAACTAAGAGGTATGAAAATGAATGAGACATAGTCAAGAGCTTTTGAAAAAGAGTTCCCATCCTCGTATAGTAAAAGAATAGGATCTTCTATTGCGAAGAACTTTATAAGATCTATATCAAAATCTTACACACAGATATGTTCTAAGCGAATTGAAATACACCAGGCATTTGTTATCTTGCTAGGACGATTTTAGTATGACGATCATATGTTCGATAACTACCATTTTTCATCATCTAATATATTAATGTCCTCTTTGAGGAAGATAAAAACGTAATAAATGCATTCCGAACGAATGGCCTCTACTAAACGAATTTCGAACACGTTTCGAACGCGTTTTAATTCGTTCATACGCTCGAAACGTGTTTTCACTCCATTGGTATCGATCTGGGCTGGGTATATATATATATATATATATATATATGACACGAAACGTAAAGTCCATCACATATAAGGAAAAATACGCAGAACGACAGAAGTGAAGAATAACAGTATATGAGAGAGAGAAGGAGAATGCATCACTATCTAACAGCAGAATATGTATCTTACCGTAACAGTAGATATAAATAAAGACGTACTTTTATCAGTACATATATATTTCTTCTACCAAAATCATCATAATGCTCGTGAAATTTTTTTTTCCAATACTTTTTATGAATGAAAGTAAGGAAGAATAGTAGTCGAGAAAAAACGACAGAGGCGAAAGATAAGTGGTGATATAGTCTCTTCACTTCACATATTTCTAGGTATCATCTCGTGTAAGTGTTAGATAAACACAACAACTCGAAAATAAATTGTTTGTGTTTGCTGCAAGACTTCCTTGTTATCTGTTAGCATATTTTCGTTCTATTCTACTTTATATGAGTATGTAATGGTGTGCACTTTGTGCTTAATATATATTATAGAAGAGGTCTGTATATCCGAAGAGCTGATAATATAGTCGAAATCTTATACTCATATTTTTACTTACGTGAGTTTCTGAAGACAAAAGTATTGATTGATCTGTATTTCAGCATCACTCCTCTATCACCGTTTCTATATTTATTTCATTTGGTATAGCATTACTCATGTAGTGAACCTAAAGACAACAAAATTCTTAGGGTCATATAGAGAACTTTTCACGTTTCGCTCCATTTCTTGTTACTTTTCGATGAATACTTCTAGAATACGTATAACCAGTTGAGGAAGACAATCGTAACAAAAATTTCACGTAGTAGAGTTGCGCCTGATTCGATGGAGCCGATCTGCACAGGTTAGGTTTTCACTAATTCTGAAAAAATTTAAAGTTAAATAATTCACTTTTGATCCTGTTATATTCTTAGTCTCAAAATTGGACCAACCTATTCTCTAAATATGCATTTTTTTGAGTGAAGCATACTGAGAGTAAGTTTAATTTAGTTTATCGAAATAATCTCACCTTCTCGGAGGCAGCAATTTCTGTGTACTTCTGCTTTTTCGAATTTTATTAGTGTGTAACTGAAATTCGTTGCATAATATTTGAGCTTGGAGAAATTAAGTACTTCGAATTCTGCCGCATGAATGACAACAACTCTGCTAATACAATACTAGAATTGGATTCATTTACATCTTTTTTTAGATAATTTACGATTATAATCATACATTTATATACTTTTTGGTTTTTTTTGAATACTTATTCGGTACTGCAATATTAATCAAAAAGTTATTTGATACTACGGTGTTTATCAAATACTTCGTTTGATACTACAATATTTATCAAACATTTCATTTAATCGGTAAGCAATCTAAAACATAATGCCTGATAAAATAAACTAGAGTTCGAACTGATCGAGTCAATTTGAGGGTGTGAGTAGGGAGATATACTGACACCCACACCCACACCCACACCCACATCCTCAAGTTCCTGAATTACAAATAACGACGATATTCTTTTGCATTTAGATACAACTCACAAATTCTACATTATTTAGTACACTTAACAAGAAGACATCAATATCTTAACTGATGGATTATTCAAATCAAGCAACAAGAACACAATATGACTTTAGTGATATTCAGACAGTCCTAGTAGCTCAGCTGCAAAAATCATGCCAACAGTCGCCTGAATTATTGTCGAAGGAAATTTATGTACTACCAGCTGTCAGTAGTAATGTCGAATACCAACTGGAACGGCAATTACACGAAGAACGTGATATTCATACGGGCAAACGTATTCTTCTGATTCCTTGCTGTATGAAAGATCTTCATTGGGTTGGAGTTTTAATCGAATTTCAAGAAGCTGATCATATTGTACGAGCTGAATATATTGATCCAGTAAGTGGATCTCATGTTATTGAACATTCATTACAAAAACAACTTACTGAAGTTTATCCATCAGCTATTTTTCAGCTAAAGGATAGACTTAAGCATGCTGATCAAAAATTCAGTTTCTCATTAACTATTAAAAACTTATTAAATGCAGTGCAAAATTCACATTTCGATCAATCATCAAAAACTTCACGTATAGATCAAGGTTCTACAATATCCATTGAAGGTAATCAAATGAATTTGCATGAACTTGAAAAAAGACTCAGTAGTGGATTAGCTAAATTCAATATATCTGATGAAAACATATTGTCCGAAAGAATCGAACGATCACAAAATCGTATTAAAGAATATCGAGAAACAGAAAGAATGGAAGATGCAGAAAAGGAGATGAATTATTTAAAAGAATACAAAATATTAGCAGAACTTGCTAAAAAAATCAAACTTATGAAATCGAATGTTTCTGAATTAGATACAGCAAATTTAGAAAAACAGTTAGCTGATAGTTTGGCCAAGCTGCGAATTACAGATATAAAAGCTCTGCCTGATAGAATAGCAAGATCAGAAAAACGAATTGAAGAATATCGAGAAGAAGAAAGATTAGATGAAGTTGAAAAAGAAATAGTAATTTTAAATGAATGTAAGAAATTACAAAAACTTGCTGGAGACATACATAATCGTAAGTTGACAGGCCATGATAGTGAACAAAGTAGATTGTTCAAGTTGAGTCAACTAGAACAAAAATTAGCTGCTGGTTTAGCTAGTTTGAAAATTGTCGATCCTGCAAAATTATTAGATAAGATTGCAAGATCCGAAGAACGAATAAAAGTATTCGAAAATGAAGGAAGAATTGATGATTTCGAAAAAGAAAAGAAATATTTAAATGAATATGAAATGTTACAGAAACTTAGTGAAGAAATTCGTTCTTTGAAATCGAATGTTATTGAACCGTCAGGAGTTGATGAATTAGAACAGAAACTAAATGATGGATTAACAAAATGTAAAATTTCCAATGTGAAAGATTTATCCAAAAAAATTCGACGATCCGAAGAACGAATCAAAGAATATCAAGACGAAGGTCGTTCAGAAGAAGCAGAAAATGAAAATAAGTATTTAACCGAATTAAATAAGCTTCAAAAATTAGCAGATGAAGTAGATAAGCTTAAAAAAACAACATCTAGTTCATTTCATAATTTTGAATTGAAACTCCGCGAATTAGAAGAGAAATTAGAAAGTGGTTTATTAAAATTCAAAATATCGAATATATCAGTTTTAACACAAAAAATTCAACGATCAAAGGAACGAATAAGTGAATATCAGGAAGACAATCGAATTGATGAAGCAGAAAAAGAACAAGAATATTTAAGAAATTTAGAAGATTTAAGTAAATTGGCTAATGAAATAATGAATTTGAAATCAAATTCAGAGAAACCATCGACAAATGTTTTACCAAAATCGACTAAGATTGCTTCAGAAGTTGTGGATAATTCTACTACAAGTATAAAACATGACGTTGAGAAAAAGAAATCAGATGATGTTAACATTTTTCATCAAGATTGGATTGATATGCATCCATGTGCAGAAAAAACTGTTATGCAACTTTTGGAACATTTTCAGCGGATAAATTCTAGTGGAAATCAAAATTCATCCGATCAGAAATTCATTAATGAAATGTTAGATCAGTTAAGAAAACAAATTCGGAAACAAGAGTTGTTCTCAGAAAAAATTCAGAAGAATTTATACGATTTAGAACGTTATGCATCGAGCCGTAATATTTCATTGATATTGCGTTGTTTAGTTGAAATTTTATCGCAAATTCGACCATTAAATGTTCATGAGATTGAACGACTTGTTAGCAAAGCTAAAAATGCAGCGAAATTAATTGCTGGCAAAGATATAATATTGTTGATTGGAGAAACTGGAACTGGAAAATCAACGACAATACAGTTTCTCAGTGGTTCAAAAATGAAAAAGACGAAAGTTGAAGTTGAGTCAGGAAAATTCTTAGAACATATAACGATTGATGGACCGATTAAAAATCCTGACTTGATAGATGTAACAAGTAGTGCTTTACGTAAATCAGAAACACGATATATTGCACCAGTAACAATTCCATTACGAGATATTTATGGTGCACATGAATACGGAGAAATAATTCTATGTGATGCACCAGGTTTTGATGATCCAGCGGGTCCAGAAGTTGATATTGCGAATGGAGTTGGTGTTATTGAAGCATTGAAAGGTTGTAAAAGTGTGAAGATTCTTGCTCTCTCAAGTTATAAGAGTTTAGGCGATCGAGGACAAGGTATTCAAAAACTTGCTCATCTTTTGATTAATATGATACATGGAATTCAAGAGAGGTTAAGTGCCATTTTTTATGCTTTTACTAAATATCCATCAAATATTGATATATCAGCATTGTTAAGTGAAATTAAAAACATTAAAGTTAATAATGATCCATGGTTACGATCAGACAGTGCATTTGTAACTGTATTAACAGATATGATTAATAAAACAAAACATGGTGCTGAAATTATTGATCCTCTTCGTGGAGATCCAAAAACTCTTGTTGAAAGATTAAAACATTTACGTGGTATTATGTATCCTTCCGAAGTTTTTCAATTTTCAATTAGTTCAGAAACTCATTCATGCGTTGCCAATCAATCACAACAAGATAATTTAAGTGTTAAATGTGCATTAAAACATAAAGATATTGATCTTGTTTTACATTATTTAGATAAATTAAAAGCATTAAAAGATTTACTTGATGTTAGTATAGTTCGAGATTCATATGAAGATGCAATAAGAACAGTAAAAGAAACTTTAACAAATTTTTGTACAGAAATAACAAAAAAATTTAATCGTTCATTAGCAAGTCAAGATGGTTTAAAAGAAGAAGATATTAATGAATATAAATATGCAATTGAATATTTTAAAAATAGTCAAAAACTAAACAAACATTTTGAAGAAGATCAGTTATCACCTGAATCATTAATACAAAATATGATTAATGAAATTCAAAAGAGAAATGAACTTCTCATCGAAGAACAATTATCAAGTTTTTTAATTGGAATTCATCTTAATAATCTTCTTGTTTTAAAAAACTCATTTCAACAAATTAAACCATTATATAAAAAAATTTGTCAAAACTTTCAAGAACGTTTGGAAAAACTGATTGAACCAGCTAATGAACTAATTAAAACCAATGAACTCGATAAAATTGCAGATTTCATTTTACAAATATCAAAATGTATACCAACGTTAGGTAAACATTTAAATAATTTAGTTGAAGATAAATATAAATATGTTGTTGAATCGCTTTTACAATATTTATCGAGTTTCCAGGAAAAATCTCAGTTAGTTTTAGCTAAACCGAGCTTAAATGAAAGTGAAATTAATATAGTTAAAAATGCAGTTAGTGTATTAGGATTAGCGAAAGGAAACGCTGTCTTACAAGATAGTATTTCGACTTATATTCAAATAATGAATAAGGAAACTAAGAATATAAAAAATTTAAACGAAATGTATAATTTATTAATTGATAATATTATCAATTATTTTAATCAAATAAATGATCGTATAAATCAATTGTTCCAACTCCATGGAGATTGTGCACTAGACGATACAGAAATCTTAATTAGTGATATGGATGCAATTCGAACAATCGAAGAAATTGATTCAAAAACAGTTGGAATTTATTATCGTACAATTGAATTTATACGTGGACATATGACTCAAATTCAAAGAGAAGTTCAAGATTTATTAACATCAATTGAATCACAAAAAGAAACACCAAATTATACAAAAATAGCACGATTGTTATCACGTATAAATAATGCTAAATGGATGAATCGTTTAAGTCCAGGTTCATATGATATTTCAATAAGACGTATTACAGAAGAATTCACTCACTATTTTTATGAATTAGAAGACCGTCTAAAGAAATTAGATCTAAGCATGAAATATCCAGAAAATATTCTTATCGCGCAAGAAATATTTGATAAACTTGATTCACTAAGTGTACTTGATCGTTTTGTACCTGAATTGAAGAATTCGAAAGATTTGATGATTCAACGTTTTCTTGACAATGTTCAGAATAATTTTGATCGTATGCAAAAGAAATTACAATTACAAGATATCGATATTTATCAAAGGAAACAAGACTTGATTAAACTTGAACAAACAAAACATGATTATGAAAATTTGCATCCAGCAAATGTTCTTCTACAACAAAATAATTATCCTGATATTAATAAATTAGATCAAGAAATAAAAGATCTTGAAAATAAACGAGATAAAGAACTTGAACATCAAAATGAAAGAAAATCAAATATTGAAAAAGAATTAAATAACTTAAAATCAAATTCAAATTCCAGTAAACAAGAAATCAATAAAATTCAAGAACGTCTTTCGATTCAATTAGATATTATTCATGATTTAGAAAATAAACATAAAAATATTTCAGCTCCATTTTTATCAATTAAAAATCAATATGAAACTTTAATAACAACTCATAATTCAGTTACAGACGAACAATTAAAACTTCTTCAACGTAGAAAATATGATAATATTGAATCGTTAAATAATATTATTAATCAAAAGAAAAATGAAATCAATAAACATCAAAACAATCCACGAACATATCATTTTAATGATCGATTTGATGCCGCAACAGCCGATATTGCATTGGTATATACAAGTAACTGTGAAAAAATAGCAAATATTCGTCTTAAAGAAATGGGAGCTGATATTCATACAACTTTAGCTAAATATATAAAAGAATATGGAATATTCCTGAATAACGATATTGAACGATCATATAAATTTATCATAATGAATTCTTCACAAGAAAATCTTTCAGAAGATTTAGAAAAACGTTTAGAACAACTTGTTTCATTAAGTGAGTATAAAAATGTTTTTAAATATATTGATGGAAATAAAAAACTTAATCATTGGCGTCGAAAATTTCAAGAACAATATCATTCAAGCTTAAGTCGAATAGAAAATTGTAAAACATTAGAAAACTATGATGATTTACATAAAGAATTGAATATTGTACAAGGTCTAATAAGTGTTGATCATTTCTGTAGTGGAAATTTTTTAACCGACGGTTTTGGAGCTTTATATCGAATTAATCAAATAGAAACAACTAAAAATAGAAAGAATCGTATAAAATAGTATGAAAATATGAATAATCTTATGATTTAATCAATTTGAATGAAAAGTAAGTTTAAACAGTTTTTGTTGAAATATAATTTCTAATTTTTTCGAAAATTTTCGATCATTCTTTTGATCATTATCAACCTATAACAATTCCTTGTAACTAGATGTTATACAAAAAAAAATTTACAAAATGTAAAGAGAAAGATAGACATAAGCGTATTATAATAGTAATCATATACATCATCATCATTATATATCATAATCATAAAACATCATAACCATATACATGAATATTGTTAAATTCATTTCACGACCAATATATAAATATAAAATACTCAAGTGGTTTAATTCTACTTTTTATAATAATATATACAATATCAATATTCTTGAGATCTATTCTAACATCTAGTTATAAGGAATTGTTAAAGGTTGATGATGATTGAAAATTCCCGAAAAAATTAGAAATTATATTTTAACAAAAACTATATAAACTTACTTTTCATTCAAATTGATTAAATCTTAAGATTATTCATATTTTAATACATTATTATAAAAAAAAGTAGAACTAAAGCATTTGAGTATTTTATAGTTATATATTGATCGTGGAATGAATTGAACAACATTCATGTATATGATTACTATTGTAATATGACTATATCTATTTTTCTGTTTGTGTTTTGTAAAATCTTTCTAGTATAACATCTAGTTATAAGGAAATGTTAAAGATTGATGATGATCGAAAGAATGATAGAAAATTTCCAAAAATTTAAAATTATATTTTATCAAAAACTACATAAAGTTGCTTTTCATTCAAATAGTTTTAAAATATATTAAAGAAGAAGATGATGCAGCTATTGATAGTATCTTGATTGATATAGATAAAAAAAACAACAAATTCAAGAGATTTATATAGTATTAAACAAGGTTTACACGACTCATTTTATAATTTAACAAAAAAAACGTTGAAAATTGCGAATAGTCTCAATCTTAATAGTGATTTTACAACGACAATTCGATGACGTATTCAACAGACGAATGCCAGTTTAGATAAAATTCGTACTGTTATAACAAATCCAAAATCTTAACCTTAGTTGATGAGAAAACTAAATCAGATTTAAAAGAGTTTGAAAAAGAATTAGCAGAATGTTTATCGAAAGTATTATTACAAGCAATAAATAATATTGAAAACTCGTTAAAATGAAATACTATTTTAGAAGTTGAGTTAAATACGGATAATCTTTTTAATATTCGACGTGAAGTTGATCAACTTTTGAATTTAGAATCAGTTACTGTAAAAACAAACGAAATTAAAAACAAATTAGATAATCTAGATAGTTATATATTACAACAAAATGATTACTTAAAATATACTCAACAATATCGAATTCATTCATCAAAAGATCTTATTTCGAAATTACACAAAGCTGGTGTAAAATATAAAAAAAAATTTAGTAAAGTTCAATCACTAATAATAGCTGAAATTCGTCATAATTTTGACACAGCTATTCATAAGATAGACAAAGCACCAATTGATAAACGTTTAGAATTAATATATCCATTACATGAAGCTTTATTGGAGATGCACCGGCGAATACA
>CAJNOI010000167.1:16113-68134 GCA_905250115.1 Adineta steineri
TAAATTCCAACCGATGGATGAAATAAGTCAAATGTAGAACCAAGATTTTCTAATCGAATACGAAGATCTTCAGTAAATAAATCATCCGATTGAAAATATTGTTGAATTTCTTTAATATATTTATGTGCTTCTTCATATTCTCGAATATCTTCATTTTTCAATTGATGATGATTTTTCAAACGATAATTCAATTCTTCAGTTATTTTATAAGAATATTCTTGAATATTTTCATTAATTAATCGTAATGAATCTTTATATTGATCTTCAGTGAACTGCTGTCCGATAATATCAGAGAAAATTTTAAATTGATTTGAATAATAAAATAAAAGTGAAACATTTTTATGTTTTAATGCATAAATAATAGAAGATTTGTATCGATTAATTTGATTGGAGATGACTATTTGTGTTTGTTGACTAACAGAAAATTGAAAAACTTCATCAGGATAATGAATTCCTCGAAGATGTTTTAATTTTTCAATAATATTTTTGGTACCTCCATCAATAGGATCAATTCTTATTGGATCATTTCGTGTTTTTTCAATCATATCATTTAATATTGTGATAAATGTAGTATTTGATCTCAATAAAGGATTTGGATCAGTTCTCGAAGTTTTAATATCAGATAAAATTGCATGAATATCTATTTCTGATGGATATTTTGTAAATCCATATAAAATTGAATTTAATCGATTTTCAATTCCATGAATCATATTGATTAAAATATGAATCAATTGTTGAATACCTTCTCCTCGATCTCCTAAACTTCGATAACTTGATAAAGCTAAAATGCTAACACTTTTACAAGATTTCAAAACTCTGATAACTCCTACACAATTTGAAATATCAATTTCTGGGCTTTCTGTATCACCAAAACCAGGTGAATCACATATAATAATTTCATTCGTTTCATAAGTATCAAAAATATCTTTTAATGAAATTGTAACTGGTATTAAAAAACGAGTTTCAGATTTACTTAATGGACTACTTTTGACATCGATCAATCCAGGATTAATTATAGGTCCATCTGTAGTTATATGTTTCAAAAACTTTTCAGGACAAATTTCTACTCGTGTTTCTTTCATTTTAGTACCGGTAAGAAACTGAACAGTTGTTGATTTTCCACTACCTGTAATGCCAATCAAGAGAATAATATCTTTGTCATGAATTAAATTGGCTGTTTGTTCGGATCTTTTAATATATCTTTGTATTTCTTGTAGATTTAATGGTCGAATTAGTTTTAAGATTTTGTTTAAGTTGTAAAGAATAACCGAACAATCTTGATTACCAATTGTTCGATTTATCTCTTGTAATTTTGTTTTTATTTGTTCTGACAATAAATCCTCATCTTGAAGTTGATTTTGTACTTTAGTTAATTCTGAATGAATCGAATTGGACATTATTTCATTTGTATTATCATTTAATAATCTTCGATAAAAATATTCTAATAATTCCATTATAGTTTTTTCTGCACATTCAGGTATTTCAGTCAATTGATGAAGTAGATTATTTAATTCTATTCGCTCAGATTTTTCTTCATTATTTGAAATAAGTCCAACGGATTTTCGACGAAATATTTCATTAATAATTATTTGAACTAGTTGTAAATCGTGTAAATATTTCATTTCTTGTTCTACTGCATCTCTTCTATCTTCATTTTGATACATTTCAATACGTTTTTCTGTTCGTTTAATTCTCTCTTCTATCTGAATTATATCTTGAATCTTACATTTCTCAAAACCATATCTTAATCGAGTTTCTAATTCATTTATTTCTAATCTGTCGATATTCTTGGAAAGATACTCAATCGATTGTAAAACTATATCTTCACGAAGTACTTGTAATCTCTTTAGTTCCTTTAAATATTCTCTCTCTTTTTCAGCTTCCTCATCTCTAGTTTCATCGACATACTCTTGAATTCGCATTTCTGTTCTCTTCATTCTTCTCGATAAGTGTGTTATATCTTTGATTTTACATAATTTTAAACCATTTCTTAGCCGATTTTCTAATTCAAATAATTCGAACGGTTTACCGTTTGCATTAAGGCAGGCAACTTGTGTTGAAATATCTTTTTGTTGTCTCATCAGTACATTCTCTTCTTCACATACAGCTAAGATTCTATCTGATTCTATGCTCATAATAATTGGAATTGTAAATTGATTTGCTGTTAAGTGGATTTACAGCAGACGATGATAAATCGTTCGAATTAAATATTTGTTGCTTTTCTTAATTTTCTTATTTTTGAGTTTTAAAGTCTAAGTAAAAATTTAATTGTATTCTAAATCGTATAAAATGAATATATCACTATTATTTAATTCACATTAATTTACCTGTTCTTATAAATTATGTTTCACTGGATCTTTGAGCAGTAACAACGTCGCAGCTGAGAGAATTAATCATTTGACAGATTTAGTTATATTATTGAGAATGGTTTAACTAAGTGTATACACGTTTTCCGGTAGAGCATATAATTGAATGATATAATTCAAGCAAAGATTATATTTTAATGGAATCACAATAATCCAAACGACGTGAGTAATTCTAGAACGATAGAAATACTCTGCTTCAAATTCCTGATTTTGAGGATGCAGGTGATATTGTGCAAAAACTCATGACAGAATTGTTGTAAGACCTTTAAAATGTTAACATATTTTTCAGTATTATTTCTACTTTGCCGAAGGATTTTTAAAGTAGAAGTTATGAAAATGAATGAGACATAGTCAAGAGCTTTTGAAACAGAATTCATGCCCTGTTATAGTAAAAAAATAGAATCATCTGTTGCGATGAATTTTACAAGGTCTATGTCAAAATCTTACACACATATATATCCTAAACGAATTGAAATACATCGGGCATTTGTTATCCTGCTAGAACTATTTTAGTATGACGATCACATGTTCGGTGACTACCATTTTTCATCATATAATTTATTAATGTCCTCTTTAAGGAAGATAAAAACGCAATAAATGAGTTCCAAACGAACGCCCTCTATTAAACGAATTTCGAACACGTTCAGAATGCGTTTCGAACGCGTTTTAATTCGTTCATACGCTCGGAACGCGTTTTCATTCCATTCGTTACGACCTGGACTGGGTATATATATGTATGACAGGAAAGGAAAAGTCCATCATGTATAAGGGAAAACACCAAGAATGACAGAGGAAAAGAAGAAAGCATCACTATCTAACAGCAGAAGATATATTCTACCTTAACAGATTTATTAAATAGAGGCGTGGTTTTATTAGTACATATATATTTTTTCTACCAAAATCATCATAATACTCTCAAAATGTTTCTTTTCTGATACTTTTTATGAATGAAAGTGAGGAAGGATAGTGGTAAAGGAAAAACGACAGAGGCGAAAGATAAGTGTTGATATAGTCTCTTCACTTCACATAGATTTGGGTATCATCTCGTGTAAGTGTTAGATAGACACAACAATTCGAAAATAAATTGTTTGTGTCTGTTGCAAGACTTCCTTTTTATTTGTTAGCATATTTGCGTTCCGTTCTACTTTATATGAACATGTAATGGTGTGCACTTCGCGCTTAATATGTATTACAGAAAAGTCTGTATATTTGAAGAGTTGATAATATAGTCAAAATCCTGTACTCATATTTTTACTTACGTGAGTTTCTGATGACAAAAGTATTGATTGATCCATATTTCAACATTAGACCTATATGATCTTTTCTATATTTATTTCATTTGATATAGCATTGCTCATGTAGTGAATCTAAAGGCAACAAAATTCTCAGGATCATATAGAGAACTTTACATATTTCTCGTCATTTGCTGTTACTTTTCGATGAATATCGCTAGGATACGTATAATCAATTGAGTAAGGCAATAATGACAAAAATTCCCGTAGCAGAGTTGTGCCTGGTTCGACGGAGCTGATCTGAATAGGTTAGGTTTTCACTAATTCTGAAAAAATTTAAAGTTAAATAATTCACTCCTGATTCTGTTATATTCTTAGTCTCAAAATCGGGTCAATCTATTCTGCAAATATGCATTTTTCTGAGTGAAGTATAGCGAGAGTAAGTTTAATTTAGTTTATCGAAATAATCTCATTTTCTCAAAGGCATCAATTTCTGTGTTCTTCTGCTTTTTCGAATTTTATCAGTATGTAACTGAAATTCGGTGCATTATATTTGAGTTAGATGAAATCAAGAAGTTTGAATTCTGCTGCATGAATGACAACAACTCTACCAATACAATACTAGAATTAGATTCATTTACATCTTTTCTAGATAATTCACGATTATAATTATACATTTATATACTTTTCGGTTTTATTTGAATACTTATTGGGTACTACAATATTTGTAAAAAACTCATTTGGTACTGCAATATTTATCAAATACTTATTCAACACTACAGTATTCATCAAATACTTCATTTGATCGGTAAGCAGTCTAAATCATAATGCTTAATAAAATAAAACAGAGTTCGAAGTGATCGGGTCAATTTGAGGGTGTGGATGTGATTGTTGTGTTTATGTGTTACTCACACCCACATCTAAGTTCAATTTACACTGAGAATAGCTTCGATGTTGGCACAGTATTCGTATTTTTATTGTATCCTAGCTTGCTAATAGCTTTGATTGATAAAAATACTCGATTAATTCTCAGGTCCATTAGCAAATACTTCAAAATCAAACTTTAACCCTAAATGTTAATCAATATTAATTCAATTTCTCTTTTTTATTTTAGTTGATTTTTACAACAACTTTCATTTACAACTGTACTGTTGACTTCAACAAGTCCTGCAACCCAACTGACATAGTACAAAATAGTTCGTATCTTGACCAATGGAAACCTTCCGATGCGAATTAGATCATTCATATCAGTTACCTGATATCCACGATGACTTGTCAAGACAATTGATGAAATTACGTCAACAGTCTCCAGAACGTTTACTAACACCAGTACATGTTCTAAGTACTATTACTGATACTGTAGGTGATCAAATTGAAGAACGATTTCGAGAAGCTCTGAAGTGTCACAGTGGTAAACGTATCATTCTCATTCCTTATCTAATGGACAATCATCATTGGAATGGAATTTTACTCGAGTGGAACTCGATGGAACAAATTGAACAATCGGAATTTATTAATCCAGTCACAGGCTTTGATTCTATTCCAGATGAATTACAGAAATGCTTCATAAAAATATTTCCAAAAAATGTCTTACGATCTAAAATTATGTTAAAAGACGAAGATCGAACTAAAAGTAGATTGTTAACCGTGATCAATTTATTAAATGCAGTGCAAAATTCACATTTCGATCAATCACCAGCAAATTTACACACAAATCAAGAAGGTTCTACAACATCCATTGAAGGTAATCAAATGAACTTTGATGAACTTGAAAAAAAACTCAGTAGTGGATTCGCTAAATTTAATATATCTGATGAAAACATATTGTCAGATAGAATCAAACGATCACAAAATCGTATTAAAGAATATCAAGAAACAGAAAGAATGGAAGATGCAGAACAGGAGATGAATTATTTAAAAGAATATGAAATATTAGCAGAACTTGCTAAAAGAATCAGACTTATGAAATCGAATGTTTCTGAATTAGATACAGCAAATTTAGAAAAACAGTTAGCTGATAGTTTGACCAAGCTGCGAATTACTGATATAAAAGCATTGCCTGACAGAATAGTAAGATCAGAAAAACGAATTGAAGAATATCGAGAAGAAGGAAGATTAGATGACGTTGAAAAAGAAACAGCATTTTTAAATGAATGTAAGAAATTACAAAAACTTGCTGAAGACATACACAATCGAGACTCGACAGACCATGGTAGTGAACAAAGTAAATTGTTCAAGTTGAATCAGCTAGAACAAAGATTAGCTACTGGTTTAGCGAATATAAATATGGTTGATCCTACAAAATTATTAGATAGAATTGAGAGGTCTGAAGAACGAATAAGAGAATTCGAAGAAGAAAAAAGAGTTGACGATTTAGAAAGAGAAAAGAAATATTTAACTGAATATAAAATGTTAAAGAAACTTAGTGAAGAGATTTGTTCTTTGAAATCGAATGTGATTGAACCATCAGGAGTTGATGAATTACAAAAGAAACTAAATGATGGATTAACTAAATGTAAAATTTCAAATGTAAAAGATTTACCCGAAAAAATTCGGCGATCCGAACAACGAATCAAAGAATATAAAGATGAAGATCGTTTGGAAGAAGTAGAAAATGAAAATAAGTATTTGACTGAATTAAATAAGCTTCAAAAATTCGCAGATGAATTGGATAAGCATAAAGCAACAGCATCTAGTTCATTAGATAATTCCCAATCAAAACTTCGCGAATTAGAAGAAAAATTACAAAGTGATTTATTAAAATTCAAACTTTCAAGTGTAAAAGATTTATCTGATAAAACTAAACGATCTGAACAACGAATTAAAGAATATAAAGATGAAGACCGTTTGGAAGAAGCAGAAAATGAAAATATTTATTTAACTGAATTAAACGAACTCCAAAAATTAGCAGATGAATTGGATAAGCATAAAGGAACAGCATCTACTTCATTAGATAATTCCGAATCAAAACTTTGGAAATTAGAAGAGAAAGTAGAAAGTGGTTTATCAAAATTCAAACTTTCAAGTGTAAATGATTTATTCGACAAAATTAAACGATCTGAAGAGCGAATAAAGGAACATAAACGTGATGGTCGTTCAAAAGCAGAAGAAGGTGAAAATAATTATTTAGCGGAATTAAATGAACTTCAGAAAGTAGCAGATGAATTAGATGAGCATAGAGGAACAGCATCTATTTCATTATATAATTCCGAATCAAAACTTCGGAAATTAGAAGAAAAAGTAGAAAGTGGTTTATTAAAATTCAAAATGCCGAATATATCAGTTTTGGCAGAAAAAAACGAGCGATTAAAGGAACGAATTAGTGAATATCAGGAAGAAAATCAAATTGATAAAGCAGAAAAAGAACAAGAAGATCTAAGTAAATTGTCTAATGAAATAATGAATTTGAAATCAATTTCCGAGAATCCATCGACAGATGCTTTTCCGAAATCAACTAAGATTGCTTCAGAAGTTGTGAATAATTCTCGTACAAGTATAAAACACGATGTTGAGAAAGAGAAATTAGATGATGTTAATATTTTTCATCAAGATTGGATTAATATGCATCCATGTGCAGAAAAAACTGTTATGCAACTTTTGGACCATTTTCAACGGATAAATTGTGATGAAGATCCGAACTCATCGGATCAGACATTCATTAATGAAATGTTAGATCAGTTAAGAAAACAAATTCAAAAACAAGAACTATTTTCAGAAAAAATTCAGAAAAGTTTACAAGATTTAGAACGTTATGCATCGAGTCATAATATTTCATCGATATTGCATTGTTTAGTTGAAATTTTATCACAAATTCGACCATTAGATGTTCATGAAATTGAACGACTTGTTAGCAAAGCTAAAAATGCGGCGAAATTAATTGCTGGTAAAGATATAATATTATTGATCGGGGAAACTGGAACAGGAAAATCGACGACAATACAGTTTCTCAGTGGTTCAAAAATGAAAAAGACAAAAGTTGAAGTTGAACCAGGAAGATTCTTAGAACATATAACGATTGATGGACCGATTAGAAATCCTGATTTGATAGATGTAACAAGTAGTGCTATATGTAAATCAGAAACACGATATATTGCACCAGTAACAATTCCATTACGAGATATTTATGGTGCACATGAATACGGAGAAATAATTCTATGTGATGCACCAGGTTTTGGTGATACAGCTGGTCCAGAAGTTGATATTGCGAATGGAGTTGGTGTTATTGAAGCATTGAAAGGTTGTAAAAGTGTGAAGATTCTTGCTCTCTCAAGTTATAAGAGTTTAGGTGATCGAGGACAAGGTATTCAAAAACTGGCTCATCTTTTGATTAATATGATACATGGAATTCAAGATAGGTTAAGCGCCATTTTTTATGCTTTTACTAAATATCCATCAGATATCGATATATCAGCATTGCTAATTGATATTAAAATATCTAAAGTTGATAAGGATCCATTATTACGATCAGATAGTGCATTTGTAACTGTATTAACAGATATGATTAATAAAACAAAACATGGTGCTGAAATTATTGATCCTCTTAATGGAGATCCAAAAACTCTTGTTGACAGATTAAAACATTTACGTGGTATTATGTATCCTTCCGAAGTTTTTCAATTTTCAATCAGTTCAGAAACTCAATCGTGCGTTGCGAATCAAGCACAACTAGATAATTTAAGTGTTAAATGTGCATTAAAACATAAAGATATTGATCTTGTTTTACATTATTTAGATAAATTAAAAACATTAAAAGATTTACTTGATGTTAGTATAGTTCGAGATTCATATGAAGATGCAATAAGAACAGTAAAAGAAACTTTAACAAATTTTTGTACAGAAATAACAAAAAAATTTAACCGTTCATTAGCAAGTCGAGATGGTTTAAAAGAAGAAGATATTAATGAATATAAATCTTCAACTGAATATATAAAAAATAGTCAAAAATTAAACAAACATTTTGCAGAAGATCAGTTATCACCTGAATCATTAATACAAAATATAAGTAGTGAAATTCAAAATAGAAATGAATTTCTCATTGAAGAGCATCTATCAAGTTCTTTAATAGGAATTTATCTCAACAATGTTCTTCTTTTAAAAAATTCATTTCAACAAATTGAACCATTATATAAAGAAATTTGTCAAAATTATCAAGAACGTTTTGAAAAACTAATTGGATCAACTGATGAATTAATTAAAACTAATGATTTCAATAAAATTGCAGATTTCATTTTACAAATATCAAAATGTATACCAACGTTAGGTAAACATCTTAATAATTTAGTTGAAGATAAATATAACTCTGTTATTCAATTACTTTTACAATATTTATCGAGTTTTCTTGAAAAATCTCAGTCAGTTTTAGCTAAACCGAGATTAAATGAAAGTGAAATTAATACAGTTAAAAATGCAGTTCTTGTATTAGGATCAGCGAAAGGAAATGTTGCATTACAAGATAGTATTTCGACTTATATTCAAATAATGAATAAGAAAACTGAGAATATAAAAAGTGTAAATGAAATCTATAATTTATTAATTGATAGTATTATCAATTATTTTAATCAAATAAATGATCGTATAAATCAATTATTCGAAATTCAAGGAGATCGTGCACTTGACGATACAGAAATTTTAATTAATGATATGGATGCAATTCGAACAATTGAAGAAATTGATTCAAAAACAATTGGAATTTATTATCGTACAGTTGAATCTATACGTGGACAAATGAATCAGATTCAAAGAGAAGTTCAAGATTTACTAATATCAATTGAATCACAAAAAGAAACACCAAATTATACAAAAATAGCACGATTGTTATCACGTATGAATAATGCTAAATGGATGAATCGTTTAAGTCCAGGTTCATATGACATTGCAATAAAACGTATTACAGAAGAATTAACTCAATATTTTTATGAATTAGAAGAACGTTTAAAGAAACTAGATCTAAGTATGAAACATCCAGAAAATATTCCTATTGCACAAGAAATATTTGATAAACTTGATTCATTGAGTGTACTTGATCGTTTTGTACCCGATTTGAAAAAATCGAAAGATTTGATGATTCAAAGTTTTCTTGATGATATTCAGAATAATTTTGATAATATGCAAAAGAAATTTCAATTACAAGATATCGATATTTATCAAAGGAAACAAGAATTGATTGAACTTGAACAAACAAAACATGATTATGATAACTTACATCCAGCAAATGTTCTTCTACAACAAAATAATTTTCCTAATATTGATAAATTAAATCAAGAAATAAAAGATCTTGAAAATAAACGAGATAAGGAACTTGAACATCAAAATGAAAGAAAATCAAATATTGAAAAAGAATTAAATAATTTAAAATTAAAGTCAAATTCCAATAAACAAGAAATCAGTAAAATTCAAGAACGCCTCTCTTTCCAATTAGAAATTATTCGTGATTTAGAAAACAAACATAAAAATATTTTAGCTCCATTTTTATCAATTAAAAATCAATATGAATCTTTAATAACAACACGCAATTCAACTACAGACGAACAATTCAAGTTTCTTAAAGATAAAAAATATGATAATATTGAATCATTGAATAATATTATTAATCAAAAGAAAGATGAAATCAATAAATATCAAAACAATCCGCGAACATATCATTTTGATGATCGATTTGATGCCACATCAGCCGATATTGCATTGATATATACAAGTAGTTGTGAAAAAATAGCAAATATTCGTTTTAAAAAAATGGGAGCTGATATTCATACAACTTTAGGTAAATATATAAAAGAATATGGAATATTTCTTAACAACGACATTGAAGGATTATATAGATCTATTATAACGAATTCTTCACAAGAAAATCTTTCGGAAACTTTAGAGAAACGTTTAGAGCAACTTGTTTCATTAAGTGAATACAATAATGTTTTTAAATATATTGACGGAAATAAAAAAGTTACTTATTGGCGTCGGAAATTTCAAGAACAATATCAATCAAGTTTTAGTCAGATAGAAAAGTATAAAGCATTAGGAAATTCTGATGAGTTACATAAAGAATTGATTATTGTACAAGGTTTGATAAGAGTTGATCATTTTTGTAGTGGAGAATTTGTAATCAAGTGTTTTGGAGATTTATATAGAATTAATCAAATGGAAACAACAAAAAAATCAAAAGAAACTTATCAAATAGTTTTAGAATATATTAAACAAGAAGATTATGGAACTGTTGATGATATCTTGATTGATATCGATGGAAAAACAACAAATTCAAGAGATTTAAATAGTATTAAACAAGGTTTACAAGATTCATTTGATAGTTTAACGAAAAAAACGTTGAAAATTGCGAATAGTATTAATCTTAATAGTGATTTTACAACGATAATCCAAAGTCATGTTCAACAGATGAATATCAATTTAGATAAAGTTCGTACTGTTTTAAAAAAACCCAACATCTTAAACATAGTTGATGACAAAACTAAATCAGATTTAAAAGAATTTGAAGGAAAACTAACGGAATGTTTATCGAACGTATTATTACAAGCAATAAATAATACTGAAAATTTGTTAAAATCCAATGATATTTTAGAAGTTGAATTAAATACAATTAAACTTTTTAATATACGACATGAAATTGATCAACAGTTGAAATTAGAATCAGTTACTGTAAAAATAAATGAAATTAAAAAGAAATTAGATAATCCTGGTAGTATTATATTAGAACAAAATGATTATTTAAAACATATTGAACAATATCGAATACATTCACCAAAAGTTCTTGTTTCAAAATTACAAAAAGCTGATGAAAAATATGAACCAAAATATAGTACAGTTCAAACACAAATATTAGCTGAAATTCGTCTTAATTTTGGCACTACTATTGATAAAATAGATAAAACACCAATTGATAAACGTTTAGAATTAATAAATCCATTATACGAAGCTTTGGATTTTTTACCAGATGCATTACAATCTGAATTTCGAGCAGATATCACTAAATTAAGACTTGAAATTCACGAAAATAGTCGTACTTATAAACGTGAATTAGAAACATTTCTTAATAGTGATCAAATTAATGATGAAATGATTAAAAAATTGAATTCATTCGAAGAAAAATATCAAAAAGAAAACCAAGATGAATTGTTGACTATTTTACATTCAGGAGTTTCGGCTAAGTTAGGAAATTATTGGAAAAATGTTGAAAAAGCATTTGAAAAGGAAGATATTTCATCTGGTATTGAAGATATGAAACATATTATGAACTATTACATCTATGCACCGTTAATTCCTGCTAGTAAAAAGTTTTTTGAGTTAATCTCTAAATTAATTAGTAAACATATCATCAATTATTCAAAAACACTTAGTAGTATATTTTTGATAAAAAATATTGAAACTGTTAGTCAAGCTTTTAATAATTTAATTTTATGTATGGATTTTATTGATTCATTTTCTCCACCAATAGAGAATCTTATTTCTCAGAAAACATTAAAAGATCTTACTTTAAATTTAGACAATATATTTAATAAGTGGAAAAATTTTATTAAGAATTTTAATATTGCTTTAAACGACATGAATATTCATGTAATACGTGAATCATTAGATATAGTGAATCATTGTAATAACGTTTTAAAAAGTATTCATGAGTGCACATGTGACATTTCATTAATAAAACCATTTATTGAACAGATGAAAGATATACCTGAACATTCAACATTAAATTTGATGTTTACGAATCAGATTATTGAATTAGTTAAAACATTTGATAAAGAATTAATTAGTGATAGAACAACGCGCTTTGAAACAGAGCGTGAACAACTATTTAAGAATCTTTCCAAATCATTAAAAACATTTCGATCAATTACTGTAGAATTTCCAAAAAGGTTCATAGAATTATTCAGTCTTGAACAAATTGAAAAAGACCTAAAGAATAAAATTGATAAACTAAAACAAAAACTTCTTTCTTATGCGAATAAAACTGATCCATCACAATCCGATACAGATCAATTTCGTTTATATTATAATCATCTTATTTCGATTGAAAAATATCTTTCATATTCTGATCTTAATATTCCACAAAGTTTAGAATCAGCTGAAAAACATATTCTTGATAAAGTTAGTGAATTATCCAAAACTATTCATAATTCAGTATCAGATTTTACTAAAGTAGCTGGTTATTTATTAAAAATGAAATTTTTTGCTGAAAATTTTTCAATGTTTGATACAAAAATTAATCGAAATATTGATGAATGTTTGAAATTTTTTCAAACAAATCAAGGTCCAACTATGATTGGGCAGTTAACAATGATTTTAGAAAAAGATGAATTAGGTTCTCGATTAATATCTGAACATTCAGCTTTAAGTGGAGAAGATTGGAGAAAAAGACGAGAAAAAATGCAAAATCAAGACAATCTTGATTATGTTTTAAAAGAATTAGAAGGAGATGATCTTTCAAAAGATGTTTTATCAAAACGTTATGCAGTTTTTCGAAGAACATATGATGATTTAATATCAAAAAATTTAGCTGCATTTAATTTCAAAACAGAAAAAGAACCTAAATTAGATATACTGATATCTGAAACAAAAGCATTAATTGCGGATGGAAATCACAGATCTGATTCAATTAAATGGGATAAATCACTTCAAGACAAAATTCCCGATTTATTAGCACATATTTTTGCTGTATGGACTTTGAAAAATACTCAACATTATAATGATATGAGAGGAATTGATTCAGCACGAGCTTATCTTTTAATGCCACATGTTGCACAAGTCATTGCGATTTTTCGTATTTTTGGGATTGGATATACGAAGTATACAACAATTTTTGATTATTTATTAGGTTGGAAAAGAATTTCCAGTGATTTAGTTAATAATTTAGTTGAAGTTGGTACAGGAGAAGGAAAATCCGTTATTTTAGCGATTGTTGCTTGTGTTTTTGCTTTAATGGGTCTTGATGTTAATTGTTCATGTTATAGTGAATATTTAAGTCAAAGAGATAAAAATGATTTTGCATCATTATTTCAAGCATTAGGTATTGATGAACGTATTGAATATGGAACATTTAATCGATTATGTGAAAATTTCTTAAATGAACAATGTAGTTTAAGAGAAACAGTTCGAGAAATGATTATGGGTAATAAAAATATCGTTGATATAAGCTCAAAAATAACACGGATGCGTCAAAAAGTTTTATTAATTGATGAAGTTGATGTTTTTCTTAGCGAAAAATTTTATGGTGGAATGTATACACCATCATTATTGTTAAGAGATTCATCAATTAAAGCTTTATTAGATGTATTATGGAAAAGTAGACATTTATTAACATTAAATGCTGTTAAAGATACATCTGCTTATAAAGATTGTGAAAAACGTTTCAGTAATTGGATTTCTCTTGTTGATGAAGCAATTAAAAGTATGTTATGTGCTCTACAGTCATATCAATCATCAACATATACGATAAAAAATGATCGAATTGTTTATATTGAAGGAGAATCATTTGTTGAAAATGTTGTTCGTGGTTATGATACAATTTGGGCTTATTATCATGAAAATCAAAAGGGTTTTATTAGTGAACAAAGTTTAGAAACAAATGTTGGAATTATTGTTAGTTGTGGAGCATTTTCATATGCACATATGCCGAAAGATTTTGGATATATCACAGGTGTTTCAGGTACTTTAAGAACATTAGCTGATTCAGAAAAAAATATTCTTTCGGATGTTTATGGTATAGCAAAGAGTACATTTATGCCATCAGCTTTTGGTAAAAGTAATCGAAATTATAGTTCGATAAATGATGTTGAAGCTGTTGAAAAATCAGAATATTTTATGAGAATTCGAGGAGAAATTGATTTAATGATTCGTGCTAAACGTGCTATACTTGTTTTTTTTGAATCAGAAGAACGTTTACTAGAGTTTTATAATTCAGATGAATTAGCGTCGTTAAGACAATCAGTACAACTAATAACTGAAAGAGTATCAGCTAAAGATAGAGAAACTTTTGTTAAACGTGCAGCTACTGATGGTAAAGTAACATTGTTAACACGAACATTTGGACGAGGTACAGATTTTATTTGTCGAAATCAACAAGTTTTAGCTAATGGAGGAATTCATGTTTTACAAACATTTTTTTCAAAAGAACTATCGGAAGAATATCAAATAATGGGTAGAGGAGCCCGACAAGGAGATCGAGGTTCATATCGAATGATTCTGTTAGAAAACGATTTAGAATGGATTTTGGGTGCGGACTGGAAAAATCAGGTAAAAAAGATCAAAGGTCAAACCCTTTATTCTGCATTAAATAAAGAACGTAAAAAACTTTATGAAACAAATTGTGCAGGAAAAAAAAGGGGAATTGATCAATGTGAACCTGACCATAATCGTTCGGAAAATTTTCTCGATGCGATTGTTAAAGGAGATATGACTAGCGTTAAGAAATTTTTATTTGAGCAAAATCTTGGACCGAATATTTATTCAAATACTTCTCGTACAGTTTTATTAATGGATGCAACAGGTTCGATGTCGAATCTTTTATCTGCAACTAAAGATACAGTTTGTACAATGTTTGAACGTGCTTCAGTTATTTTAAAAGAAAAAAAAATACCAAGTGATATATTTTCTATGCAATTTGTTGTTTATAGAAATTATAACTCACTAGAAGATAAGATTTTAGAAGTTTCGCCTTGGGAAACAAGAGGTAGTCACTTAAGAGCTTTTATGAATACAATTAGATCAGAAGGTGGATCGGGAGCAGAAGCGATTGAAATAGGTTTATGGCATGCTGTGAGAGAAAGCAACACAAAAGAATCGATTTCGCAAGTTATTCTGATTGGAGATGCACCGGCAAATACACAGGCAGAGATTTTTTCGAAAAGAGGACATCATGGTGAAAAATACTGGAAAAATACGAAATTTTCTAATAAAACTTTTTATTCAGATGAATTAAAAAAATTGAAAGATAAAAATATTCCAATTCATACATTTTATTTAACTGAATATGCGAAAAATAATTTTCAAGAAATTGCTAGAGAATCAAAAGGACGGTGTGAATCACTTGATATTCGTTCTAGTGCAGGAATTGATGCATTAACAAATTATGTTACTGAGGAAGTTCTTAGAAACGCAGCTGGAAGTCAAGGAGATGAGGCTGTTAAGTTATATAGAGAAAAATATGTAAAAACGAGTTTTACATCTTAGATTTTCAAGTATCGAAAAGAGCATTCTTTTTCATTTATCAATAAAAATTATTAAATTGAAAGAATTTTTGTCTCCTTTTCTGCTTCTTCGTTTTGATTCAAAAGACAATATGTTTTCTTTTAAATTGATTGTGTCAACTGATGCTTTTTTATATACCCATTTTTTTTTATTCTTGCTTGTGTTGTCTTTTTTTTCAGTATGTTTTCTTTTAAATTGATTATGTCAAGTGATTCTTTTTTTATATATCCATTTTTTTCATTTTCACTTTTTTGTGTTGTCTTTTTTTCAATATATTCAAAAAATATGAAAATCTTTTAAATTTTGAATTTAATCTTGAGGTTGGGTGTGGGTGGTGCTAGGTGGATATAGTATCCATATCCACATGCACACCCACCTCCAATATAAAAACGAATGGTGTAAATTGGGCCACTTGTTGTGTAAAATGGGCAAGTCTGACGAGGTTCGAAAAATATATGAAACAGTACTTGAACAAATAACTGATGATACTGAAAAAGGTTATATTTCGGAACAAATTGGATTGATTAAATATAATCAAGGAGAATATGTCTATGCATTAACATCCTATAAAAAATCTCTTGAAATTCAACAGATAGATACAGTCGAATCGATCGAAAAGAAACTGTAGCTATTATCTATTTTGTCGTAAATAAATAAAATGTTTACACAAGAAACTTTATAATTTGATGAAGAGAAGTACGATCGTAGTTAATCTCTAACTTATTATAATGACTATATATTTCAATGTTAAATCATTTACGTTGATTGATAATATAGCATAATGACATATTTCAAAGATTATAAACAATACAATTGAAATAATTACTGTTTTCTTCATATCATTCGTCTATTCATTTAATAATAATTGAAATACTATACTTTTCGATACTTATACGTCAAAAGTTATTCCTTAGTTGGACATAGGATTAGGTTTAAATCTCTATTTAGCTAATCTGTTTGTTCATTTTACTCTACAAATATTGTGTTATCACCAAGAATTGTATTATTTCAAAAATAGTTGCATGTTTGATTATATAATTGATTATATTAAATGTCTTCTTTGTCAATCAATGATGACATATTAGAAGTTCGATATATATATATATATCAGAGAAGAAAGATAAGAAATTCCATCAATCAGCATTCGCTTCTTAAATAGATGTCGCTTCTTATTTTCATAAAATTCTCAATAACAATTGGTTGATTATTTGACGAGAACGAAGAAGAGCCTTGGATATAGTTCAAAAAAAAACTGTTGTTTATTCCTTTCAACTATATCATAGCATATATATAATATAAAATAACCCTTAATATCTATTTTTAATATAGATGCCAAAGCGCGTTCACAGTGCTAGTGATCGCGACGATATCAATGAGTCAACCAATGCATCGAAACGTACACGAAAAGCAGTTGAACTAGTATGTGAATATTAAATGAATCATTATATTAAATATTTCGTTTTTCTTTAAGACTAATCTCTGTCAAGAATTTTACGATGGTATACGAGCTTGTAAAACTGAAGATGGAAGAATTCTATGTGAAAATTTCATACGACTACCGAATAAAAGGTTATTTCTTTTGAAAACTTTATTTTTCGTTTAAATTTAAACATATTTCTATGTATAGAGCAAACGCAGATCATTCTAATTCAATTGATTTAACTCAAATTCAACAAAAAATTCATTCAGATGAATATACTTCTTTTGAACAATTTCTTGATGATATTGAATTACTTTTAAATAATGCAAAAACTTTCTATCGAGTAAACATTCTTATCTTATTTTTTAACAAAAACGAAATATTCTTGTTTTTTTCATAGAAAAATTCTACGGAATGGAAAGATGCAAATGAATTATCAAAATATTTTTATTCTAAAACAAAATTTGAATCAATTGATACTTATTATTTCGAAGAATTTTTTACAGCTATTTATAATGCTCAAATCGATGATCGTCCTATCGTGGAAATATTTTTATTTTTACCTTCACGAAAAGTAAAACCAAACAAATAATTTTATTCTAAAAATTATATTTTTTTTCTCTTAAATAGATTTATCCAGATTATTATTTAATAGTAACAAAACCAATTGATTTAAAAATGATTGCAATTAAAATACAAAATAATGAATATGTAACACTTGATGATATGGAGAATGATTTATTATTAATGATTTCAAATGCAAGAAAATATAATGATCCAAAATCACAAATATATAAAGTAAAAACATTTTCTATGAATACAGGAGAAATCTGATAATGAATTTTATTTCTTAGGATGCATGTGCATTAAAAAAGATCATAACAAATGTTAGAAATGAACTTGATTCAGCATTGAAAACATCGAATGACAAATTAAGGTTTGAAAAAATTATTTTTTCCTTCAATGAATTTTATTGTTTGATTTTTTAAGACTTCGAAAACGTGATGTACTTTTATCGTCTGAAGTTGCAAATATGGATTATCCTGAAGAGCCTGATGATGAAGAAATACAATCTCAACAGAATGATGATGCCGATTCTGAAACAAGTTCACTTGGTGATGAAGATGATTCATATCGAATTTTATATAATGCTATTAGATATTATAAGCTTGGTGCTCAAAGTTTAATTGATCCATTTATAAAATTACCTAAGAAAAGATTTCATCAAGATTATTATGAAGAAATTCAACGACCAATTGCAATGTCATTAATTAAAAATCATATAAAAGTAAATTATTATCAGTTTTCTTTAAATAAATAAGAAATTCATTTTTTTCAGAAAGGAAAATATACACAATTAGAAGATCTTGTCGATGATATGAAATTAATGTTCGATAATGCAATGCAATATAATCAAGAAGGATCATTAATATTCAATGTAAGTTATATTATTTGCAAATACAAATCTGATGAACTTTATTTATTTAGAGCGCTAAAAAATTATTAGATGTTACTTTACTCAAAGCTCATGAACTTGGTTATGATGAACAAAAACCAAGAATAAAAGAAGCTCGTATCAATCTTCCTATGGTAAAATAAATTTTACTACTTACTTTTGGTTATAATAGTCTTTCTTTCATTTAGATTCCAGTCAAAGATGAATATCTCGAATCATCTAGTCCTCAATCACCTAATGTAAAATCAACTAAATTTAAATTCTTTGTCAAAATTTAATTTTCTTTTAGTCACAACGTGGTCGATTATCAAAAAAACCTATTAAAACTCCTGAACAAAATATTCAAACAATCTATACTTACATTCGAGAATATCGAGTAAATCAAATAATCATAATCTTTTACTCTATAATTTCTATCTTTTTGTTATATCTAAAAAAGGAAAATGATATTGGATTAATTGCACCATTCTTAGAATTACCATCAGCTGAAGAATATCCTGATTATTATGAAACAATTGAAGAACCAATTGATATGTCAATGATAAAAGATAAAATGGACAAAGGAATTGTAAATATAAAATGAATTCGTTTTTTTTATATAATTAAATTTTTTCTAGTATAAACGTGAACAAGATATTATTGATGATCTTAATCGAATGTTTAATAATGCTAAAGTTTATAATGTCGATGAATCTTATATATTCAAATATGCATCACGTCTGGAACAAGCCTTAGCAACTAAATCGAAAACAATGATCATTAAAAAAGAGAAACCATCACAAATACCTCGAATAATAAATAAAAAGTATGATTATTGATCTCTTCTGAAAAAAACAGAGCTTTCGTAACAGCTAAAATAGAACTTCTCACGCTATATTTCAAAGGTTGTAAGAGTGTCAAATCAGGGCTGTCGTAATGAATTTTACAGGAAAGATGTAACCGTTCCTACAGAGTTACGATAGCCCTGTATTATCACCCATACTTCCTTAGTAAAGTATCGTACGACAGCCCTGCATAAGCGATTACGATCACCCGGTAAAATTCGTTAGGACAGCCCTGAGTTTTTGTTACGAAATCCCTGATTATTTACTTCAAATTCTCTTGACATCGAAAAAATCGTTCGTTTGAATACTAAATTTTCTTTTTTCAATTTAGATCTGTAAATTCTGTACAAGATAAAATCTCCTATTTAATTCAATCTATAAAAACATATACGAATCGTTATGGACGAACATTATCAACAGTATTTTTAACTTTACCATCAAAAATGGATTATCCGGATTATTATGAAATAATCCAGAAACCAATTGATTTAAAACGTATTGAATTACAACAATATTCATCAATTAATGATCTATCGAATGATATGAAATTAATGTTTGACAATGCATTATTATATAATGAACCTGGTTCAATGATTTATCGAGTATATTTAATTAAGAAACACCACATTTTTTATTCGTATTTTAATATTTAGGATGCATTGAATCTTCAAAGATTATTTCTTGAAAAAAAACGAGATTTTATACATAATGATAATGTACAAAATTTAGTTTGTGAACTTTTAATGTGTTTATTTATACAAACATTTAATTATGAAGTAAATTTGAATTTTTCTTTTACACTTTTGACACGATAGATCCTATTTCATTTTAATAAGAAAAACATTATTCTTTGTTAGTCAGAAATCACATATAAAGTGTTATTGTTACTGTTTAATCATTTATTACATAGTGCGATGCTTCCCATTAAAACAATCAAGACAATAATATTATTCACAATCAGGATAGAAAAATGTGATTTCCTTTGCTGCTCCATGTTTCCTTTCTCTTGATTGTTTTCTTCGAACGACTTGTTGATTATTGGTTCGGACTAGATTTTAGATACTGAAATACGAGGGTGATGAATAATTGATAGGAGATAATGAGAAGGTTACCATAAGTTAACTGTCAATAGATGTGCATATCTCGAAGAAAGCTGAATCGTGCCGAATGAATTAATTAAAAAACATTTTGATTTTTTTTTCAGGACCAAGATAATCGTTATACAAGTGATTCATTTTCCGAATTACCTGAACAAGCTGAGAATGAACCGTAAGAACGATTGAAAAAATTTATTTAATTACATAAAGAAATTTTTTTAGATTCGATATTATATATACATTTGATTTGGTTCGACAAAATCTTGATAAAGTATTCTATTCAATTATATTTAATCCTGTGTAATTCATCTTTTCTTTTAGCGACGTTACCATCGATTAGATGTTTTTCAAGATGATCTATTTAAAGTCTTTGAACGTGCTAGAAGATTAACTCCACCAACTTCACCAGTAAATTTTTTTTATTACATTTATTCATAATTATATTTTTATTATAGATTTATCAAGATTCAATTAAATTACAACGATTTTATATTCATTTACGTGATGATATTTGTCAACATGGTAGTTTACTTCGATCACCAGCACTTTTATTTAATGAAGATCGTTTTCAACAAGAACTTGTTCGAGAACGAACTGATAAAGATTCCAACACAAATACTAATAATCAGAACAGTATATCACCAACGAAATCATCTGATTCTGATGAAAATAAAATTTCTGTAAGTTAATTTAATACTAAAAAATTCTTCTTCTTGTGCATATTCATTACTGAATGTTTACGACTAGTTTTCTAAAAGCATTTCTGTCTAAAACATTTTAAATTTGCACCCCTGTCCCATTGCTTTCCTTAATCTTGGCTAAGGCTTATGAAACTTGGTTCGAGTGAACTATGCTTCTGGCGGCCTTTGTTCGCCGTATCATCTTATCGTCTTTGGGTACTTGTAGTATTTTATAAAGCGTTTTGGTACCATCCAAAACCCCACTACACCTTGCTGATAAGAGTCCGAATTGTCTGGGACTGCCTATTTCAGCAATTTCTTGTTCTTATTCGCAGCGGACCATCATACTAATAGCCGTTCCACTGTCTGCAACCGAATGATCTATTTTTTTTCTAGCCAAAAAAATCTTCATCATCTGCAGAGAAAAGTTCATTATCGAAAGGTGAAACATATTACTTGGGTGATTTTGTTTATATTGAACCTACTGATGAATCTAATGAACCAGTTATCGTCTGTATTGAATCATTTGAAAATAAAGATAATGAAGATTACCTAAGTGGTTTACAATTTATTCGTCCAAATGAAACTTATCATAGTCCGACACATAAATTTCTTCGTCAAGAAGTTTTTCTAACTCAAACAGTTGAACATATACCAATGAATAAAATTCAAAATTTATGTTATGTTCTAAATGTTAAAGATTATTTTAAATATCAACCAATATTTGAAAATCAAACACCACTCGACGATCAAGATGTATATGTATGTGAATCACGTTATAATATGAAAACAAAAACATTTCGAAAAGTTAAATGGTGGAATTTACCAGAAAATAAACGTGTTAAATTAATACAACGTGATATTCCATTGGAAAATATTCGAATGCCATCAACATTAGTACATCATCGATCATCAACAATAGATAACGATTTAATCGATAAAATTAAAGAAACAATATTCTATGATTCAGTTATCAATGATAAATTAAATGAAAATTCAACAATAAAAAAAAATTTTTATGAACAAATTGTTATTTCATCCAATAATTTTTATAAAGTTGGAGATTTCGTTTATGTAACAAATATTGAAAATAATAATAATAATGGATTAGATAAACGATTTATTCTTCGAATCGATAAAATTTGGAAAGAGAATGAGTAAGTTTTCAATTTGACATTTTCATTCTCATCGAATTTCTCTTTATTCTCAAGGTCATATTGTCTAAGTGGTCCAGTTTTCATTCAACCATCGGACATTATTAATCGAGAACAATTAATTGTTTTATCAAAATGTTTATATGAACGAGAAGTTTTTAAACGTGATGGTCCAAGTACACAAATCTCATTGAACAATATCAAAGGCAAATGTTCTGTACTTTCATTAAAGCATTTTTGTACTCGTAAGTTTTTCGTACATCGATTTATTTCAACAATATATGATATCAATTTATATTTAGATCGACTAACTGAAGTATCTGAATCTGATGTATATGTTTGTGAATCAAAATATGTTGTAGATGATCATAGTCTTCGTGGTTTATCAAAACCATTAAAAGTAAAACCTTTGAAAATGAATTCATATCTTATTTTTTTTGCTATTTCAATAGAGAATATCATTATCTTCAAAGGCAACAGCTGATGAAATATGGACTTTTCGTAAAGAACTCTTACTTAAACAAGTAAGATTTTCTTTATTTTATATTAGAAAGATACAATTTAATTTTATAAGGATATACCTGGTGGTCTATTCAAATTAGTTGACGATAGTTCAACAATAGATACTGAAGATCAATTGAATAGTATTCTCAATGGAGATGAACATCATTCGAATTTTGATAATAATTTAAATTCATCATTCTCAAATCGATATAATAATAATCGAGTAAGAATATATTTTTGTTTTTTTTTTAATTTTTGTAATATTATAATTTTTAAATAGAAAAGTAATCGACGTACGTCCACATCTCGTCCACCGTCTGGTTATCTTGTCTTTGCAAGTGACTCACGAAAACGTTTAGTACGTGATAATCCAGGTATTCCATTCGGTGAAATGAGTCGAATAATTGGTGATCAGGTAAAAAAACAAAACAAAAAAAACTTTGACAAATCGATCTACTTATATTTATGATTATATAGTGGAGACGATTATCTGTATCGGAACGTGAAAAATATGAAGAACGAGCTCGTGAACGAGCAAGAGAACAAGATACACCGATAGCAAATAATTATGTAACTCATGAACCACCACCGCCATCACTACTACCACCACCACCACAAAGAATAGTTAATGGTGGTGTAGCTATAAATGGATATTATCCAAGTATGTCTTTTTCTTTTGAAATAAAATTTTAATAAATAAATAAATAAATTTAGATGTTCAACCAATGAATAGTATCCTTCCTGTTTTGTTAAAAGCACCCATAACAGCACCTGTAAATTTTCCTCCACGAATTCAACGAGTTGTACATTCTGAAACTTATTCAAGGTATATTGATCATCTTAAAAATGATCATCCATTTATATCCGATTGGCCAAAACAACTAAAAGCATCAATTATTAATAATGGAAATATATCATCAAGAACATTACCATCACATTGGTTAATAAATAATAGTCCCGGTTTTTATAATAATGTTTATGAAGCTCTTTGGTCAATGCGTGATAATATGTGGTCGGATGTTGTTCGTGTACGAAATGTACTTTCTGATGAATGGTAGAGAGTTCTTGTTGTTTTTTTCTCCTCTTTTGTTATCTCTACACACTCATTCTACGAGTTGTGTAAGTATAGAATTGTTTATTACAGTAAATATATATATATATATGTATGTAAAATGGGTTATTGTAGAATGTAGTTTTGTGTTTTTCTTTTTTTCTCTTTATGTTTATTTCGGCTTATTGTCTGTATGCACTGTTAATTTTCTTTTTTGGATTCATTTCTTCTAAATCTATATGTAATGCTGAGAAAAACACAATAGCAATTTTGTTTGTTCATTTTCCGTGATATATAACGGGATATATTGTGTATGTCTTGTGAATGCTTTTTTTTAAAATGTACAGAGAGACCATTATGTTATTAAAAGAATATAACAGATGATTTAAAATTAAAAAAAAATATGATATATAGAGAATGGTTAATCAATTTGTTTTAATAAATGTTTATGTATGTTAATGGAAAGAAGAGAATATAGATTTATTACTAATCTAAGATAGTTGTATTCAAGATAAATACATTTTGACTTTTTAATACTAAGTGATGAACTGAACTTCTCTGCCAACACGAGAAGAACGCATATTCTACCTTCTACATTTCTGATATTAGAAGAGCATAGCTTTGTTTGCTTAAAACAAACAATATGACCTAGTTACAAAGGAAACGTACGAAAAAACCTTGATGTTCATTAGCCAAGAAAATAAATACGCCATGATGGATGTTCTTTTTGTATATGATGTATATGCATTGGTCAAATGAACTACAAATAGTTCAATGTGTTTCATTGCATTAAAAATGTTTATTTTTTTATTGACTTTTATTTTGATAAAGTAGTTTTCAACAAAAATGATTTTTCGTTATTTTCTTCCAAAGTATGCTGTCTTATTTATCTTTTCATTATACATCAAAAAAAAACACAAGAAACAACAAATAAACAAACAAAAAAAAACAAATGATGCGCTATATATGTATGAACGAGAAATATAATGAGAGAAGAAAAATAGAAGAAATTTTTCCGACAAAAGTATCATCGAATCGATAAAACAACAAATGAGTTATTCTATGATGGTGGTGGACCCGGTGGTAGTGGTGGTTGTTTAGATGATGGTCCATACATGTGATAGGATGGTGGATACATTGTTGATGATGGTGGCGGATGTGGAAATGATGAATTATAAAATCCAGTGAATGGATTACTTGTCGATGAAGATGATGATGCTGATGGTGGTGGTACTTTTATTCCGTTTGGTTGAGATCTTTGTTGTGTATGCATACCATTACCATTGATTGCTGATGCATAAGGATGTCGGGCTGGCTCATCCTGAATATTAATGTAATATAAGTAAATAAATAAATAAAAAATTTATTTATAATAAAAACTTACATGTGAAGGACGGGAAGTATCTGTTCGTGCACGTTTTATATCTGTTCCATAGGCATTAGTACTGTCAAACCGTGATGTACGTACTGGTGGACTACGACTACGTGATCGTTTATTACTAAAACGAGTTGGCCGAGTATTCGTATTATTGAAATTACTTGCACCACGATTTCCTCCACCTCGATTGCCACTCATATTTCTTCGATCATGTCCTAAATAGAATACATTAAAATATTATTGAAAAAATACAAAACTTTTTTTAATTTAATAAATATACCTCCTCGATAATTATTGCCACCACGATTATTACCAAAATATTTTGTTTTGGCCATTTCATATAATTTTTCATTAACATCTTGATTTGAATCTTTCAATAATTGAATTAATTCTTGGGCTTGTTTAGCATTTTCTCGAGTAAAAAAACTATATGCTGTACCCTTAGCACCTGAACGTGCTGTTCGACCAATACGATGAACATAATCTTCTGTTTGTGGTGGATAATCAAGATTAATAACAATACGTACATCATCCACATCTTAATATATACATAAAAATTAAAAATAAAGTTCTCATGTTTTTTTCTTCTTTGAGAATCTCAATAACAAAAAAAGAAACTAAGAATCTACAAGCACGATGATCATATTACTTCTTATTAAAAAAAAACATTTTTCTCCTTTTTTCTTTCAAAGCAAATCTTATTAAGGCATAAAAGAAGAATAAAAATAAAATAAAAACATGAAATTATTACCGTGCACCAAGTCCACCAAGATGTTCAACGACCGCCAATATTTTTTTTATTATGTGTACGCATTGATATTCGAACGTGTATAAAATCCATCCGTTCGAAGGCAATACGATAACACAGGTAAGCGGCACGCCGAACGTCGATATGACTTAGCACATTTATAATGAAATTTGTAAACCGTCATCATGTCAATAAGACTGAAATAGTCATTAAATATTTTAATGACGTTTAGCCCGAATTTTTCTTAGCTCTCTGTCTGTATTGCTTGACGAACAGCAATGACATGTGCAGGCACGCCTCCGCCGTAAGACGCACCTGCAAAAATAGAAATTGAGATAAGAGTTATAACAATGAATGAACTTATTCAATGAAAAGACAAGAGATAGAAAATAACATACCTAAACCACGAGCAGCAACGTCAGTTGCGATAAGAACAACCCGAGATCGACTGCGAAATTCTATAACAAAAACAAAAAGAAACTAAGATTACTGAAACAACTGTTATTCTTAATAACAAACCTTGTAAAACTCGGTCACGTTCTTGTTGACGTTTATCTCCATGAATTGGAAGTGCTGGATAACCCAAACGTTTAATTGTAAAAAAGAAATCATCTACACGTTTTTTCGTTTGAGCAAAAATGATCACTTTACAATCTTGATCACGCATTACTGCTGATAAAACTTTTGCTAATCTAATTCACACAAAAAAAAATTATTTTTTTGTTATCGAAATAAAATCTTACTTTGATTCTTTTTCATGTTCTTCACATACATCAACAATTTGATGTATATTTTGATTAGCATTTAAAATGGCTTTACCCAATGTTATATGTGCACAATTTGTCATGAAATCTGATGCTAATTTTTGAACTTCTTTTGGCCATGTTGCACTAAACATAGCTGTTTGACGATCAGGTCGAATGCATTTGATAATTTTTCGTATTTGTGGTTCAAAACCCATATCAAGCATTCGATCAGCTTCATCCAAAACAAGAAATGTAACACGATCAAGATTAATTGTTTTTTCACGTACAAAATCTAATAGACGACCTGGTGTAGCAATACACACTTCAACACCATAACGTATTTCACGTTTTTGTGGTGGTTTTGGTGCACCACCATAAATGCAAACACTTCGAGAATTTGTTGCAGCACAAAAATCAGCTCCAACAACTTGAATTTGTTGAGCTAATTCACGTGTTGGTGCAAGAATAAGTACAAGTGGATCACCCGATCTAGAATTGGTTTGACCAGCTGCATGAATTAATGCGGGTAACATAAACTATAAGATAATATTAAAAAACAAAATGAATGATTTATATAGAAAAAAAAACTCAATTCGTACCGATAAAGTTTTTCCGGAACCTGTTTGAGCAATACCAACAAGATCACTTCCAGTTAATAGAATAGGCCAAGCTTGTCCTTGTATAGCTGTTGGTCGAACATAACCAAGTTGTTGAATAACATTACGAATAGCACCTAATGAAATATTATTATTACAAATTAAAATTTAATTATCCAATTAATCTCACTAGGAAATTGTACTTCATCAAATGCAAGTATTGGTTTCGGTGCAAAGCCACGTATTGACATTTCGTTTTGAACATAAAATTGATCAGTAATATGCTATTGTAACAACGAGATTAAAATTTAATTTATTTTAGAAAATATATATATATACTTGTGGGCGATTTGAAATCATGGGTGATTCGGTATAGAAATTTTTTATTACTGGTGGTCCAGGACGTAATGGTGCTACTGTAAATGAATCCAAATCATCGAGTAAACTATTTCCACCATGTCGATCACCACCACCTCGATGATTCCCATACGAACCTTTACAAGAAAAACAACAACAACATTAATACTGAAAAACTTTTTTCTTTATACAAGATATTACCTCTTGATGATCCATAACTATTATTACCACCACGATTATAATAACTCATTTTTTTTTCTGAAAAGTAATGTTCTATAAAATCGGATTATTTTCTCTCTAACAATGACGAAATATGTGTATATATATACATATTTTTTTTTAAATAGAAGCCATACTGTATGTATGTGTACACTATCATGAAGGATGTTTTCTTTATGAATAAAAAAAATTATAAAAATAATTATTTTATAGAAAAAAATTTAAAGAATATTTAAAATATTGTTTTTGTTTAAGAAAAAGAATTTGTTTTTATTAATAGCGCCACATGATAATAATCAATGTCGCTAGGTGGATGAATATATTCTTTTCATACACATGGAGTTTCCTCAACTAGGTCAGCATTGTTCTGCTACAACATGCAACAAATTAGGTATTGTCTTTTTTAGTAATTATTTTTTAATAATTTTTTTTCTATAGATTTTTTACCGATGAAATGCGATGCATGTAGTGCTATATTTTGGTAAATTTTAATCTTTTTTTTGTATTTTAATAATTTATTTTTTGATAGTAATGATCATATAAAATATGATGAACATCAATGTCCATCATCTCATCGTAAAAATATTCAAATACCTATTTGTCCATTATGTAATCAAGCTGTGTCATATGAATATCGTGATCAATCGCGTGATCATGCTGTATCAGCTCATATAGATCGTGATTGTAAATCGAAAAAACGTGAGAAGGTTTACTCAAATAAATGTTCAATTCCATCATGTAAACAACGTGAAGTTATTCAAGTGAAATGTGACATATGTTTAAAAACATATTGTCTACGACATCGTTTTCCTGATGATCATCAATGTCAACAAATGAAAAATACACCAGTTACTACTTCGAAACCATTACCAACGAAAGTATCTTCAAATCAAAGGTAAAATTTATTTTTTCCTCAATTTTTATATTAATAATATTTTTGATTTTCTCTTAGAACTCAAGAAGAAGATGATTATCTATTAGCTAAAGCTTTACAAGAAAGTGAACGAGAAGAATCTCAACGAAACCGCACACATGTAAATATATCGAATGTTCTCTACATGACAGTGATGAGTGAATATCGTGCCCTCTTTAATTTACTTTCTATTTTTCGAATGAAAATAATCTATTTATATTCACTCATTATTATAACTGAAATCTTAATCTATATCATTTTATCTATTTTTAGCAAACGACGACAACAGCAACAAATAACAGTGCTTCATCGGCTGATAAAAAAACATGTTCTATTCAATAAATAATGTTATTTTTTAAAAAGAAATAAATTGACAGTTTTTTTTTGCTTTTTTACGGGGTGTGTAAATATAACTTATAAAATATTCCAGATAAAATCATGGATTTTGGTGAACCATCTCCAGATGTTATTGCTCGATTATATAATGAAATAAAAGAAAAAAAGGTTTCTTTTTTGGATATTTATCGTTTTTTGTTATGTATAGACTTTTTTTAATTAGATTCTTGAACTTGATTGGAAAAGTCCAGGTAAAAAAAGTCGAGCAAAAATACAAAAAAAAGCTGAAAAACATATTAGTCCTATTAAATCAGATGAATCTACTAATTCCAAAACTGAAGAAAATAAGTAAGAAGAGTAAAAGATTACAATCTCTTATTCTATTTCTTTTTTTTCTCTACAGATTAATGAATGAAATTGATGAATTTGATAATGATGATGCGTTAACATCAAACAATATAACTGTTACTTCATTTCGTTCAGCTGGTACATTCCACACTAAATATTATTTCAATATATTCTTAAATTTTTCTTTTAGTTGGTAAACCAAAAACTAATGAAAAACGTCTTATTGATATGAATACTGTTATTGCTAATATTGAACGTCAACAACAAGAAGATGAACGAATTCGGTATGAGTAAAATATTTAATTCAAACAAAATGTCTTATGTATATTTATTTAGACAAGGTATGGATACATCATCGAATGACAAAGTTTGAAAATAATTCATATTTATTATGTATAAATTGTACATGATTTGTATTCTGTTAGTGTTTACATGTAGAATAAATAAAAAAATGGGAAAACATTAAGATTTTTTAAGCCATTTATGAATTGAAGCAAGTTGTTTTAATTCAGCCATATCAACATGATAATCGTCGGTTATTGTGTTATTATATTCACATAAAATTGAAGCTGACGTTCGTCCATGTGCACAAATGAAAGGCATTGAACAAGATTTTAATTCATTCAAAAGATGATTACATTCATTCTTTGATAAAATGTCATTAAATTTAATTGCATTATGACAAGCTAATGATTTAAGTGTTTCATACATAATTAATTTCGATTGATTATTTATTGTAAGAAGAAGAATATTATTAATTGTACTAGAAATAATATTATCAAGTAAAGATGTGGATGATTCACGTTGTTTAAGTGTTAAAATCCAATTAGGTACAGATCGAACAAGAAGATTATGAATTGATATCGAAGAAAACTTAAAACCTGTACGTTCAAGTAGAGATATTTGTTCGGGTGTATAAAGAAAACGTGGATTACGAGGAATAGTAATTGGTTGAGATAATCGAAATGAAATTGAATGAATATTTTCTTTCTGAAGTTGTTCGAGAAGAATACGTTCGGATATAGCATGTTGATCGAAAAGAATTATTTGAATTTTATTAATATTTGATGAATGAATAAAACGTTTTGTGACAAGAAATTTTTTATCAAATTGACCAAGAAAATAAATTTCATGAAGAATATTTATATTTACAGATTGTTTTGATAGCATTTGTTGAATATTAAATATTGCTGGATAGATACGAGGAGGTAATATATTGTTTACAATTGAATAAGAATTATCGGAAGATTGTTGTTGATTTTGTTCAGTAACTTGAAATATCTGACGAATATTTGTTGAAAGACGAACGGGATGTTGATGCTGATGATGAGTTGTATTACGTTTATATATAGACCATTCTCGTCGTTTCGATTGAATAAGTGTATATTTATAAGCATTTGTACGTGAATTTTCAAGAAGTATCCGTTGTCGTTTATGATATAATGTTTCTAGTTGATCATTGACTGTATTAGACATTGCGCGAGCTGCATGATATCGTTCAAGAAGATTACTATCAATCGACATTTTGTTCTAACTGTTTTTAAATTTAAATATAGATCGAATAGTATCGTTGAAAATAAACAACCCTAGATGAACACTTGAAGAAAGAACGAATAAAAAAATCGTCTTATTAACTAGTTGAATTGAATACATATGTATTTGCTCGGTTTATATATTATTCAAACATTCATCTTTTGCTATGATAATCTATTGACGTATGTTTGATGTTATTCATCAAAAGAATTATTTATTTTGATTTCTCAACACAGAATATTCAATAATATTTTCCGGTAAAATCACATATGAGTAGATTTGAAAAGGAGTTCATTCTTGTAAATATGTTTATCATGGTATCCCGAAAGATTCACACGAGCTCACGAATAAGGTTATGAACATGGGCGGCGCGATAGCAAGTACCGAGTCAACAATTGCGTCTCCTAAAAAATCGAAGTTGCGCCGCCTATGGGTACGAAGGTAATATTGAATAGATTCGTTTTATTTCCAAACGTCTTTCTCATACCCATTTCTTATCACATATCCTAACTAAATTCACCAGAATGGATACAAAACACTCATGCGATAAACTGAATGCTATGATTTTATAAAAATTGTATGGAACTATTTTATTTATCATATTTTATATCAAAACACACACGCACACAGATGAGTTAACTGAGATTACTTTTAAATATAAAAACAAATCTAATAGAAAAAAATGATTCACCATTAAAAAGTAACTATAAATTAAACAAGATGCTAATAATGGAGATATAAGCAAACAAAAACTGATCTGCTCTTGTTGCACAAGAAAAATAAATAAATAAATTCATATATTTCGAATCATTCCTAAATCTCGATCAGCTTCTTGAATTTCATCTAATTTTTTACTGAATATTTTTAGAAGTTTTCCAGCAAATTCTTCTTGTGAAACAAGTAATTTTGATACTTTTTGTCGTATTTTATCATTTTTATTAATGTTATTATCATCTTTTGCATGGCCCTAAACGATAATCAATAATGAGAAAAAAATAGTACTAAAGAAAATGATAATTTCAATACCTGAGAACTATCGTCTGTTATTGACATAATATCATCAAGATCATCTTGAGTTAAATTTAATATTTTACTTGCTGTACTCATCGCTGTATCATAACCAGGCAATGTCATTGATAATGATTCACGTTGTCTTTGATGTTCACGTGCTCGTTTAACATTATCTTTCATTTGAACACTTCGTCGAATCATTTCATAAAGAAGACCCTAATAGAAAACAGAATCAAATCTTTTTTTTTGTAAATCAACAAAATTTAAATTACATTAGTAAATTTTTCATGTTCATGTAAAGATCGTCGTGTACGATCTAATTCAAATGCAAGTTTATTCAATGTTTCTTGATTTTTTGTATTTAATGTTAATAATTGTTGTTCAGATAAACGACGTGTCGTTAATAATTCTTGATTTATATGTTCATGATTAAGACGATGTTGTCGAAGTTGTTGTTCATTTAAACGATGTTTTGTTTGAATATCTTCATATCGTATTTTCTATTTAAATAAATAAGATATAATTTATTGAAAATAAAGAAATATATAGTTACTAATTTTTGATGTTCATCAAGGGTTTGTTCATAACGTGTCTCAAGAAGTTGTTTTTCTCGCGATACAGCTTGTAAACGATTCTTATAGGAATCGAGCTAGAATAAAAAAGGTAAAGTCATATTAATCTTTATTGTTTAATCGACTATGTGAGCAAAAGATGTCTTGTATTTAGTCGGTTATTGGTTCTCTAGTTTTAAAAATACATACTGAAACTCGTAATTTGTCCATTGTTTCTGTTAGTGCTTTAATTCGTTCTTCATCACTCTGTTTAAATAAATAGAAAAAAAGAGTAGTTATATATATATCATGATTCGGATTACTTCATGTGTAGATTTTTCATGTGCACGATTTCCATTTGTTTCGATGTCAGTTAATCGTGTTTTATAATTTTCAATTAAACTTCGTTTACTTGCTATATCACGTTCTGTGTGTGTTAATCTATATAGATATATAATGGAAAAATAATAAAATAAAATAAAAATAAGAATATTTTTTTAGCTGACTTGTCAGTTAATGATTGAAGATTTTTTGTAAGTGTTTCATTATCTTCTTGTAAAGTTTTATTTAATTTACGTTGTCGAGTAGCATCAAATGATGTATTTTTAAGACGAACATATAAATTTTCAATAGTTTCACTACTATCCGAAGTTGAAGAATCACTACGTCGATTTTCATTTAAAGATAATGTTGATTGAAGAAGTTGATCATGCTTTGCTCTATCACTTTCATTAAGAAGTCTCTAGAAGATTAGACAAAAACCTCAATATAAAAAAAACATTTATCCGAAATAACAATTCGAACTTGATTTGTAGCTTTAAGAATATTAACTCGATTGAGTGTTGTTGTTAAACGTTGATTAAGATGTGCATTTTCATCTCTAGCATTTGTAAGATCCATTTCTAATTCTTCAATACGTCTACGCATTGTTCCAATCTAATAAAACAAAACAAAGCAAAAATGATTAATTCTTATATTTGTCAAAAAATCATATACTCTAGTTGGACATTTTTTTTTTGATTGAGGTATTGAACATTTTCTTGCATACTGTGAATATGGATCACGTTGAAAAGAATTTGCTAAACGAACTTTATTGTTAGCATTTTTCTTTAATGGAGTATCTAAAATAAAATATTTTAACAGCACAAATATTAATTTAATTACTAACATTTCTTTTTCGGCATTGTTGATGATATTGATGGTCGTTTTTTACGTTTCATGAATGAAGCTTCTGTATGATAATCACAAAGACTGCATGCACGATAGTGTTGTTGTCGTCGCCATCGATTCGTATTAAATTTTTCTGATTTAGCTGATGATACTCGATAACGAGCAGATGATTCATTTGGAAGATCATCAGCATATCTAGGAGATGGATTTAGATCTAATAACATTTCTAAACATGATTTATTTGGATTCTTTTTAATTATTCGTTTCTTTTTAATTAATGATGGTTTAATAATATTTTTTTTATTTGGTAATTGATTATTTCGTTTTAATTTATGAATTTGATCTTGTAATGCTAATATACGAAGTTTAAATTTTTTTAATTCACTCGTTGTTTGTGTTCGTTGTTGAATTAGATGTTGTTTTTCATCAATACATAAATCAAGACTAGTTTTTAAACGTTCTTGTTCAAATATTAAACATGTTCGTTCAGTTTCGAGATCATATAATTTTTTATCATATTCTTCAATTAAACGTTGTTGATCATCACTTGATTTAGTTATTAATGGAGATGAAATTTTTGATTGACGTAGTTCATCTTTATCATTTAATAATTGAATTTCATTTCGAAGTTCACCAATAACAATTGTTTGTTCATTGATTTCAATTTCTTGTAAATCAACTTTTTCTTGTAAACTTACACTAATTCGAAAAAAAAGAAGAAGTTGATATGTTTTAGAAAATTAAATATATTGATCTTACTTTTCGTTAACTACTTTTGCATTCTCTCGTCTTAATTTTGTTACTTCATTCCAAACATTATCATCATCTTCATGTTTAAGTACTTTTCGTTTCGAACCTGCTGGTTTTCTTCGTTGTTGATCATCACATACTGAACAGCCAACTTTATTTTTTCTTATAACTCGACCATAAAAATAATTATTAGGAGTACTTTTTTGTAATATTTCATCATCAGTATATGATTGTAATTCATCTTTAATTGAACGATATTGTTTTTGTAAATGTTTAAGACGTAACCAACGTTTATCATGAACTTTTTTTAATGTAACTATTTGATCATCACGTTTAACAAGTAACTGTTGAACATTAGCTAAACGATCTGTTAACGTATGAATTTTCTTTTTTAAATATTCAATATCTAATGGAGATGATGTTGGAGATTCATCTCGAATTGGTGGAGATGGACGACGTTTCTTTTGAGATGAAGATCGAGTTGGTCTAAAAATTTAAAATTGAATTAATTGTTTATTTTGTTAATAACTTACTTTCCCGTAGATGAATTTCGTCCAATATTTTCATTACAACTTTGCCAACGGCTGTCATGAGATAAGTGCCCCTTGAAGAAACAAAGAAAGAAAGAAGGAAAGAATATTTTCATAATCAATAATAAAAATAGAGACTCACCGGTTCTGATTTATCTCGCTTACGACGGAGAGTTAGTTTTAAATGTTCAATTTCATTATCACGATCACGTAACGTCTGGACATAAAGAAAATATTTTCAATACAATAATTTAACATTTATGAGATTCTTGATATAAACCAAAGAGTAGTATAAAAAAGCGAGCTGTCTTCTATTAACGGATGCTATCTACTTGAACAGTATTATAACGGAATACATATCGATGAGAGATATACGGTTTTTCTAAATAAGTCTCGATGTGTTTTCGTCACCTCTTTACAACGGTGAAAACCGCAGCCCTCCATCTTGTTCCTATCCATGATATGAAACATGCCTAATTTCAAATTAATAAGATATACAAGTCTTTAGTTGATGTCATGATCAGCACCCGCGCTAGCGGGGGGGGGGGGGGAGTGGTGTACACTCTCCGTATAATTGGAAATTTTTTTTTTCAACGACGGGAGCTGATTTAGAACAAATTTTGTGTTTTTTTAGCAAATTTTGCTCTAAATGTCCTTTTACACCCCCCGAAAAATTTTTACACTCTTTCAAAACCTGCTACACCCCGCCCTCCCCAATCTTACACCCTTCGCGCGGGCTCTGGTCAGGATCTTTTTTTCTAAATAGATCATTATCTATTATAAAATCTAAAAGCACTCATTTGGAAATATCGAAACATAGCCTATATTTCAAAGTGATTTATTTCTCAGAACATTATCTATAATATGTAGATGTCTAATCATATTCGGATTGTGAAATAATTTTACTCAGATATAACGATCATAGTTCCGACAAATTCTTTTATTCAAAAATTCAAGTGTTTATATTATAGTCCTTTCATTTTTTGAAATAAGTCTATATTGAGCAGTCTTAGAGTTACAAAAATACGTATATACAATTGACTTATTAGGACTTCATTCGATACGAACTTATGTTTAAGTACTTGTAGTTTTGAATACTATTTACAATCTTTTTCAAGTTCACTTCTACATGCCAGAAGAAATATAATCTATAGTTTTGAACAGTGAAAGACAAAGCGAGGTAAAACCTTGTGAATTTGTATTTCTTACGAATTGTCAAGATATTACTAAGAAGGTGTATCAAGTATCAATCCTATATAAACTATTTTTATACGTGACTCAATATAAACTATATAGTCAGCAATAAGCTAGCGAAAATATAACATACAACGATGTACTTCTTCGTCAAAGTACCTAATTAAGATCTTTTGAACTATAGAAATAAAACTAATATCATTTCTTTGTATTCAAACGAAAACTTCATATTGCTTCTCAGTAAATAAAGGATTAGATTGACTATCTTTTTATATGGCTTGTTTGTTAAATATTTGTTAAAGTTTACATTATTCTAATAAAAAAAAATGTAATAGGTTATTGTTACTAATTAAACATTGAAATAAGGATAAAAATCTGATTAAAGTATCGTTCAATTGATTAGAAAAAGTCTATATAGAAAAAAAAAGTTTGCGTGACAATATAGACATGTCAATAGAAAATTAATTGAAGGACTTATTCTTTGCATTAACTTACATTTTGAAGGGTTGCAATGTGTACTTTTAATGAATTGTCTTCAAAATCTCCATCTATAGTTTTTTTAGAAATAAATATTTTTTTTATTAAATATTAACTAAAATATTTACTTGTTTGTTTTTTCTTCGATAAATCACTGATTTCTTTTCTAATCAATGAAAATAAGAAAATTTAAAAAAAAAATATTTTTTTTCTTTTGATTAAAATCCTTACCTAAGTTTAGCAATAGTTTCTTCATGATTTTCAACTGTTGATTTATAGGAATCAAGTTTATGACGCCAAAGTTGTGTATCAGCAGCAATACGATCAAATGTCTAATCAATAATTTTAAAAGAGAAATACAAAACAAAAAATTCTACCATAATTTTTTCATGACTGATAGCTTCAAAATCAGATTTCTCTCTTAATTGTTTTGTTAGATCATTAATATGTTCATATAAACCTAATTAATTAATTTATTTCAATAGAATTGAGAAAAATATTAAGAATCCTACGTTCATTTTCAATTTGACAATCACGTATTGTTTTTTCAAAAGTATGTACTTGTAATTGATGTAATTGTTCAAATGTTTGTGTCTAAAATATTTTTTATTATTCAAAAAAATAGAAAAATATAAATGCGTAATATTAACCTTTCCTTCATACTGTCGTAACTGTTCTTCAAGTGCACGAAATTCTACATTTTTCTTCTTAAGTAAATCTTCTAAGTATGATTCACTAGATATATATATATATGTATATGAATATACATCAAAATTACCCAAATTTTCTTTATTCTTACCGTTCTTCTAATTTAGTAATGGAAGCATTTTTTTCTTGAACAACACGTTCAAGTTTTTCTATTAATTGTTCACGATTTTTTGATCGAAGTTCTTCACTGTTTAATAATGTAAACTGATGATCACTTGTAAACCTTAAATAAAGTATTAGTAAATGTTCTGATTTATATTATAATTTTATACTTCGGCTCTATAAAAGCACTCGATGGTGCGTGAACACCATTCGGAGTAGCCATATTTATTAAATAGTTAATCTTTTCTTAAAGAAAAGCTTGACTGTATTATCGATCATTACACACGTATTTCTTTTTCGTTACCTTAACTACCCTCTCCTTGTTGGTTTCACTGCATTCAAATGCACTACTGTGTTGAATGATAGAAATAAAGAAAAAGAACATAGAAAAAAATTCTCGCGGTATTGAAAATTTTCAATCTTATGAAATGAATATAAATATCGATAGATTTCGAATATCTTCTTACTCGGAGGAGATCATTTTTCTATCATTGTTCTTTGTTACTAAACAAACGTCGTGTCGGACTATAATAGAACTGTATCTAGTCTTTGTTCTTTTTAAATCTATACATTCTCGATTATTCGTCGACCATTTTCTTTCCTTCTGCTTCAGAATTCAAACGATCGATCAGATATTCTTATAACAATGCCACCAAAAAAAGGAACTACTAAGACAACAACATCAACTGAAAATGATACTGATCCCAAACAAATTCAAGTTAATATAGAATTATTCATAGATAAAAATTAAATATTTCCTATTTAGAAAAAACAAGATGAAGAAAATCAGCAACCAACAGAAACTGAACAATTAAGTCCAAAGAAAAATTCCACTGAATCAAAAAAAGCTGGAGTAAATTATTTCGAATTTAAATTTTTTAAGAAAAATATCTATTCTATCAATTAGAATAATAAAGCTGCTGGTCGATTACGAAAAAAATCTGAAGCTGAAAAACTTCAAGAAGAAGCATCTGGTGTAAATATATACATGTCATTGTATATTTTTCTATATTATAAGAATTTATAAATTTAGTTTATTGACCGAGCAAATAAAAAATCTGAAGTAGCTGATGATTCAACAGAAGAAGATAATGATGATGAACAACAATCATCAAAGAAAAAATCGAATACATCAACTAAAGCAACTGGAGCTCGTGGTGGTAAACGTCAAGCAGCTAAAAATATGCCTACACATGATGAAGAAGAAAACGAAGATGAAAAGGCATCATCGACTTCTACAAAAGCTCCAGCTAAAGGCAAAGGTGCTGCTCAAAAAAATAAAAAACCAGAAGAAGATGAACAAAAAGATGCTGGTAAATAATTTAATCCTTTCCGATAAAAACACCGGCAAAAGATTACCAAATAACAACATTCGATTAGAAGGAATTTATTTTCTTTTATCTAGGTACTGGTGAAGATGATGATGTTGAAAATGAAGATGAATCACCAAGTAAAAAAACTAAAGGTAAAGCAGGTCGTAAACCTGCTCAAAAGAATAAAACCGAAGCTGAAAATGAACATGGTAATAATGAAATAAATATTTTTTTCTTTTGACAAAAATTTATTATTTTAGAACAAAATGAAGACAATGATACTAAGAAAAAATCAGCTACTGCTCGTAAAGGAAAAGCTGGAGCAGCATCAAAAAAATCTGAAACTGAAGAAAAATCAACAAATGATGATCTTAAATTATCTGAAGATGAAGACGAAATAGCTGATGATAAATCTAAAACTACAACAAAAAAAGGACCCACAAAACGATCTGCACCAGCATCTGGAAAGAAAACAACTATTTCATCAACGAAAAAGAAGGGCCAAACTGATGAACCATTTGAAGATCGTACAAATGACGAAGAAATTGAAAATAATACTGATGAAGGTTAGAGCCGCAATTTTTCATTGAATTAAATTTTCGGAAATTTTTTCGTCTAGATGTTACACCAGCTAAACAACCAAAAAAAGGTCGTTCAGCTGATAAAGCTCCAACATCAACTAGCAAAACTGCTGCTAATCGTAGTGGTAAGAAAACTAAAGCCACATAAACATATAAATAGTATTAATAACAATCAAAACAAAATCTAGGATTTATTTTTTATATTGTGTTATTAATTGTAGCTCTCCTTTCATTATGTTTGTACAAATATAACTTTCTTATATGTTTTCTTACTCTCTCTCTTAAATGAACTTTATTTTTTTTTTGTTAATTCTTGTAATAATCAAAACTTTATGTGTTCTTTCTACTAATTGAACTTGATTGTGCAAATGTTACTAATCAAAAACTTAATAAAATGATTTTCATCTCTATAAGCATGAGAAATGCAATACAAATGATATAGAATTTTTTTATATTCGATTTATATAATCAGAAGAAATTTTATTTGAATGAAGATTTAAAAACAAAAAAGTGCATTCTGATAATTATTTCAATTTCATTTTTCTTTACCAATTGATATCGAATTTGATTGGAATATGATCACTGATAGCTAAAGTTTGGGCTAAATTAAAGCCAAATTTTTCTGCAATGTTAACTGTTGTGTTACTATTTGGTACAATAGCATTAACAAAGTTATCACCGTTGACTAAAATACGATCATAGGTACATGTTTGTCGTGTATTTGTTTTGACTTCATTGGTAATCACCCATGAGAAATCAACATAATTGATTGTTCTAAAATAAGAGAAATATATCAAATGTATAGAAATTATTTTGTTAATTAAATTTACTGGAGTAATTTTTGACGTGTAGGTGAAATATATGTGCAATCAGCATTGAAATCACCAACGATTAAAATAGGATGATTAGATTTCAAACTTGGTTTATTGTCAGGTGTAGCATCAACAACATTTCGGTCTAAAGCTTCTTGTAGTGATGTTTCTGTTTGATCAAAATATTGTGGATGTGAGCTGATGAAATCACGGACAACATAACGCATAGCAAGTAATTCTGTGTATGCACCATCAGGTCGTAAATGAACATCCATAATAGTGAATAATTTTACACCGGAATTACCTGGTTTTTTAACTTTAAATGTACCAATGAAACTAAATGATAATTAGAAAAATAGAAGAAAAAAACAAAAGAAAAGTTTTCTCTTACGGTGGACGTTCGAAATTATCTTCGATATCTGGATGAAGATAAGCATCAACAACTTCAAGACCAGATGTACTTTCTCGATTGAAGAAAATATATTGTTCTTTTGTGTTTGATCGACCAGCACGTTCACTTAATGTCATTGTGTATGGACTTGGTGAAACTTTATTGAGTTCATCAAATAAAACATATGGTGCTTTCAATGAAACATCACTAATTTCTTGAATGATTCCTAAATCGAAATCATTGATGATTTGAGCAACAGTATTTGTTAATGATGGATTGGCTGCTTTTTTACTTCCATATTGATGTAAATTAAATGAACCGACACGAACAGCTGAAGCATAGGTGCCAAGTGCGATAGCTAAGATCAGAATGCTGGAAACTAATTGCATTGTTGTATTGACAACAGCTATTTCCAAAAGGGAGTATGTATGATGAATGCGTTACAATAAGGCATTACAATCGCTATTTATACCGTACAGGTTGCTCTCCTGGATTTACTTTTAATTACATTTCGCATCTGGATTAAAAAATGAAAATCTTTATTTTTTTCGTTAAAATAACATTATCGACCGGGTAAGGTTTCATTACTAATTTGTTTTTTTTCAAGATTTGCATAGTCATACTTCGAAATATGAAAATAGAAGCCTTAAAAATATTATATCTAAAACCCAATCAACTCTATTTGTTCGCGAACATTCGATATTCTAAAACCACGTCACATGATTAAATTTTAATCTAAGGATTGAAAACAGAATTTCAGTGAAATTTTCTTTCATTGTGCAAATATTTTTTTTTCTTATATTTTCTTCTTTTTTACATACGTAAAAATAGAAAAAAAAATCGAATTCTTTTATTATATTTCTTGTAAAAAGAAGATCATATTCATGCATCGTGGAAAAATAGATATAAAACAAACGAGGAGAAATATTTGTAAGATATTTTAACAAAAAAAGAAAGAAAAGAAAGATGTTTTTTCTTATATATGTATATAACAAACAATACACACACATAATATCGTTGGCAAAGTTCGACAACGAAAAGAAATGTTTGATAGATCTTCATTGTAAAAGAATTGTCAATGAAATATAAAGTATAGTATAAAATGAATTAGAAAAAGCCAAGTGGTTTTTTAATATTTGTTTGTTTCCAATATGGTAAAGCGTAGAATTCGTCTTTAGACATATGAAATTGTTTCTAAAAAAACAAATCAATAGGAAATAACGATAATAAAATTTAATAAATATACTTGAAAATCTGTTTCAGAAAGATAAGATTCAATTTTTGATGGATCAACACCTACAAATATATAATTTATTTAAAAAAAATTCGAAAAGAAGTTATTATACCTTCTGGTAATGGACGAGTTCGAAGTTCTTCTATACTGTATTGATCTCGACATAATTGATTAAGTACATCAATAACTGAATCTTTTTGATTCAATTTTTTACCTTCCTAGAAATTTATGAAAATCAATTAAGATTAATACATGAAAATTTTATAAACAAACCAATTGATTTTGTTGACGAGCTTTTATATGTACACTCCATTTAGGAAATAGATTAATAAAATCAATTGGTTCTAAACCAGCATATATAATTGAACAGGATAAATTCACAGTTGATGAACCAGTTTTTGCTAGAAAATTATATTTTATAATAATACGAAAAATATATTTCTATAGTTTACTTTTATAATAATCCACAGCTGTTAAAAAAGCACAACGACGTTCTGTTGTAAAACGAATATCTTTGGTGCCGCGTACCACTGAATTATTATTAGAAGTCGGTGAACCTAATTCATCATGTAATTGATCATTCCATCCTTGCCATATATATAATTCAGTATTAGTATCAATTAAACATAGAGCTGGTTGATGAAGTTCATACAAATCAGATTGTGTAAAAGGAAATGGTGATATATGATCAGGAGAACGAAGAGGATAAAGAAGTTCTTGAGCAACAAATGGACCGTGAAGGCTTGATAAATGAAAGATACGCATAGTTGATAAAAGTTCTGTATTTGATGGAGCTAGAATAGAACAAAACAACGAATTATTACTGAATTTTGCCAATAAGACATGCTTATTCTGATAGTACTAGGTTAATTTGTCACATGTATTTTACAATACTCTTGTGTTATTACAGTTGGCAAAAACCCACTGGACTTACGCCAAATCGCGCCTGAGCTTTCGACAATCGGCGAATGTCCATTGTAGTTTTGCCAACAAACTGCTCTCACTTTCGCCAATGGCGAATGTCCGTGCTAATCATTTAGAAAATACTACTATCAGAAAGTGAAAGATTTACTCATATGATACACTCCTGAATGAATTTCTGATTTTTTCCAATATATATAATGAATTATTACCATTTAATAGTGAATAATATTTTCGTTCATGATTTCTTTCATTGATTCCTTCCCAAAATAATTCAATTTCATCACCTTCTTGCATTTCAAAAAATTCAACATCTTCGCTATCACCATCAAAATGAAATTCTTCCGGACATCTAAAATATATGATTTAGAAAATTTGTACAAAAAAGACGAATTAAATTCAATTGACCTTTCACGTAATTTCATAACTGATCTACTTGCTAAATTTTGTTGTTCATCTGTTGTTTCATAACCATGCCAAAGTAACATTAAATTTTCAGAATTATTAATTAATAAAAATGATGTTCGACTACGTAAATTTGCACTGGTAACATTTAATTCCCACCAATGTGTTTCAACATCAATTTCGCCAAGAAATATATATAAATGCCAATTTGATTTTTTCTCATTTATTTGATTACGTTTACCTATATGAATAGTTAATGTACCATCAAATAATTGTAAAAATGCTGCTTCTTCATGTTCTTGCGCTACATGAATCTAACATATAAAATTCTTTTTATTGTTATTTTTTTGGTCAATAATTTAACTTACATGTGGTCCTTTTTCTTCTTCAAAACATACAGTCATTAATGCTGATATACCTTTTTCATTAGCATTAGCATTAACACCTTGCCATATCCAATAAGCAATACGTGTACGAGCTGTATCGATTTTTTGTCCGGATGTTTTATTATTAATTAATGGCACTAATTTATATTTCCATTGAATAATATAAACATCATCAGAATAAAATTGTCCATAACTTGATTTCGATAATTCATGTCGTTCATTTTCACTAACATGCCAAACATTTAATGATATTGTTTCGATATCATGTCCACGCATTTCAACAGGATCATACCTTTAAAAAAACAATATAAATATTTGTTTTTCTTTCAATTATATCACATAATACTAACCAATGTCTTCCTCGACCTAAACTAATTTGTTCAACAATAAAATTTACGGGAGTATCTTGTTTAGCCAGCATATTATGTACATCGGCTGGTTTGAGTGTTTCAAGAATTGAACGTGGCTAAAAAACAATATACATTGAAAATATTAATGTAAATATCAATACATACACGTTGTGTGGACGGTATTTTAATATTATTTGTTACATCATTAACCGGTTTAATTTCTTGTAGATCATTTGGCCAATCATAAAATTTTCCTTTAAATAGTAATGTTTCAACATTTTGATTTTGTTTTCCAAATATACACCATGCTGGTCGATTACCACCCGATTGATCAATTTCTTCATTTTCATCTATATATACATAAAAAAATATTTATTTAAAGATTTGAATAATTTACAAACGCAAAAGGATAGAATTACTGATGTAATCTAGAAGATGTTTTGGTATGTATATATATCAGTAAACTATTAGCATATCGTCTTAGATGGTATCACGAGATAAAATTATTTCTCAAGATTCTGACATTGTTTCGCTTTTAAAAAGAAATTATTGTAGCCAAAACTGAATTAGTCATTTTTTGTCATAGAAATCATATCTCCTAATACGTATTTTTCTTATCGAAAAAAATTACCATCAAATGGATTATATGGATTAATAATTGATTCACTATAATCATATGAATCATTCCATAATTGTTGTGCTAATTGTAAACCCATATTTCTTTTTATTTTATCAGCAAATTTTCCATTCCAAACATAAAGTTCCGAACCAAAATCAAATACAAATACTTCATTTGGATCAAGAATTTTAATAGATAATGAACGAAAACAAAAATTTTCCAATGGTAAAAGTAAATCATTTTCAACACGATAAACACGATTTAAATCAATTATATTTGTTTCATAAAAATCATCATCTGTCACATCATTTATTAATTTATAATCATCTATTTCACCTTGTAACATATCACGAAATTCTGCATGACTATCATCTTCAGTATCATCTTTAGCTTGATCTAATATAAAATATTTAACTTCATTACGTAAACCAAAATCACGATGTTGTCTTAAATAATCAATTATATCAGTTGCTCGAGCTTTTTCCAATGTATTTGCATAACGACCAAGCCATGCAAAAACTTTCAATGGTGTTATTAATAAATAACAATCACCTTCATTTATTGATTCATACATTGGATTAACAAGACGTAATGAACATTGACGACGACCTTTTATTAATATAAGCATTATTTCTTTATATGGTTCATAACCAAATTTTGCTACAGGTGTTTGATCAATTTTACGTAAATTAACTTCAGCAAAATTTTCTCCTGCAGTTAACGCAGCTAAAGCTTCTTGAGCTACACCAGCATTTTCAGCAACTAAAGAAGAAAAAAAGAAACTTCTATCTTCCTGCTCATTTACATTATAATAATTATCATTTTCTAAGCACTGTTACATTTGTTTATGATACTTTTCCCATAATAATGAATCGTACATATTTACAGTGAAAACTAATTCTGAAATATAAGATTTCAAAATTAACGATGTCATCTATTCAGGAAATTGTGAATGTGAAAGAAACGGAAGGAAACATCAGGCAACTGTTGACAGTATGGTTATGAATGTGAAGAAGACATATAATGCTCACATCCGCATTTATACTCATATGTTACATTTCTTTCATACTTTGTGCTCGTTTTATTCGACGAACTTCTTGTTCAGATACATTTGTATGTATTTCAGTATATTCATTTTCTGTTGGTATATTTGCTTGAATTTGTCGGAGAGGATTTTTTGCTCCTTGTTGTTGACGACGTGGTGGTCGAACACGTGGTGCTTGTGATTGTAATCTTATTAAAATAAAAAGTTCTATTTTATTAATTGAAATTTTTTGTTTATGTTACCGAACAGTATTTTCAGCAATTCGATTAAGATCATCTGTATTCAATTGTACAGATAATTCTTCATTTAAATTTTTAGTTATATTCGTAAAAAAATCATCAAGATGATCATCAGGTTTTAATACAGATATTGTATCAGATTTTAATACCGAAAGTACATTATTATTATTAGATTTTGTTGTTGCTAAAAAAAGGAACAAGATTTTATTAGAATAAAAATGAATTTCACTTACGTGTACCATTCGTATTCTTTGTTGATAAAGATGTTTGATTAGTATCTTTAGATTTAATAGTTGAATCTAAATAGAAAGAAGATAATTATCAATTTTTCTAATAATATATATATATATATATTACTTGTCTTCTCATTATGAATATCTTTGCTTATGCATTGTCCCATAATACTCAGACTATACTTGTCGTTCTAACGATAATGATAATGCTGGATTTTATTATCATAGGAAAAAAAATCTAATCCTCGCGACTTAGTCAACAAAATACGAAGATATTCTATGTCATCTTTATTCGTCAAAATAAGGTTTTATATTTTCTATCGATAAGAAAAGTCCGACAGTAATCAAGGAGAGTTCGGGTAAGAAAATGAGTATGAATATTTCTCTTTTCTTTACAATTGTTATGTAATAAGATAGAATGTTACGTTCAACTAAAGGAAAGTAAGAATTAGCTAACGGCATTGATAAAATAAGTAACTATTCATTATTAACGCTATGTCGGAAACCAATCAATGATTTTCTTCTTCTTTTATTATTTAAGTATGAAAACAGCAAATAAATTATAAGAAATAAACGATGATGTAATATATATATATATAATTATTACTTACCAGTTCTTAAACGAACAATATCAACTGTTTTTGCACGTTGTTGTTGATCTGTATTGGTTTTTTTAGCATTATATTTTAATGTTGGAGTTTTACGTGTACTTTTTTGTACATCAACTGGTGCGGGAAGTTTTTCAGATGGTTTAACAGATTTTATCCATTCGGTTTCACCAAATGTTTTTATTTGTTCGAGTCTAAAATGATTTAGATTGAATAATTTAAAATTAATTGGATATTATATAACATACCTTTTGCTCACCGGTATTACATTTTCTGATTCTATCTTTGCATCTTCTAAATATACATATATATTGGATGAATATTAATATATAGAATAAAATTATACCAAATGAATAAAAATATTTTGCATGCTGATCACTTTCTTGTGAAAGAGATGATAATGAATTCAAACAATCATCCGATAATGACAGGGAATTATCATGCGTAAGGTAATCATAAATAACTGAATATGTATATAAAAAAAGAAAGATTAACCAACATTTTTCATGCATGTTTGGATAATACATACCAGGATATGCAACCGCTAATTCTTTTGTACTTGATGATGGAGTTAAATTTGCAGCAGCTTGAACTTCTTCAGCAGTAATTGGCTAAAATAGAACGTTAAGATATAAAGTATGAGTCAAAGATTACATATATAGTATTGAATTTTGTTATTTTTATGTATCAAAGATACGATAAGTAGTTTAATTATTGTTGGATATATTCCGGCGACAAAAAAAAGAGATTGCTGACATTTTCCTATATAAGACTTAAAGCCAGATATGACATATGTATATGTCAACAGAATTACGAATCTTGCGTATATATGCGCACGTTCTACATTCCTACTACGATGCTAAATGGTTGGAAGAAAATCTGATTATGCTTGAGTAATATTCTTACAAACAAAACTAGAAGAGTGTTGATAAGATCTAATCTAGAAAAGATATAAAGTAATGCATGAAAAACTTCCTAACATTTTACGAAGGCTAAGATCTCATTTGTATAATGAGAATTTCGATTACTAAAACTAAGATAAATACCTGTGTTAATCGACTTCGAGTGGGTTTTGATGATGGTAATCCACCAAGATTTTTCTTTTTATTAAACAGAATCATTTTTTCTTTAAATGATAATTTTGATATATCATCATCATATGTGGCATCTTCAGGTTTTTTCTCTTGTAAATCTTCATTGGTTTGTTGTGGTGTTACAAGAATATTCTCTTTTTCTGAAGATTGATTTTCATTAATAGATTTTCTTGTTTTTAATGAAGAACTAAATCAAAAAACAAAAATTTTCAATATGTATATTGAAATATATTTACTCGTCATTTTTAATAGATCTTGTTCGAGGTAAAGTCCCACCAATTGGTGTATCTTTTATGATTGTTTCAAATAAAGTTTTCTTATCAGCTACACTCAATTTCTCATCCGTTCTAAAAATTTACAGTAAAACAAAATATTTTTTCCCTTTATTATTATTTACTCATTTGTCATATCTCGAAGTTCTTCATTTGATAATAATACATTTAATCTTTCAATCGATCTTTGTACTTGATTTTCAGTATTAGCCTGAAAATTAATAGGTATATCATATAAATATGTTTGATTGATATTTTTTGAATTCATATCGGAAGTTGATGTTAATTCTTGTTCACTTTTTGATAACGATGGTAACATTTGTTGTTCATCAAATGTATTCGATTTTTGTATTGAACGTTTATAATCTTCAACTTTACAACGACTATTACGTTTTCGTATGATTTCGGAAAGACCACGTTGTTTTTCAACAGGTAAATGTACGGAACGGCTAGTTGATGTTGATGAATCATTTGTTTCATCAATTTGATCCATAGATGATTTTAATGATTGATTTAATGTTATTGATTCAATTGAAGTTTTACGTGGAAGTTCATTTTGATTTGAAGAAGGAAAAGAGAATTGATCAAATATTTGTAATGATACATCTTCCGGTTGATATTGTTTATTTGGACGATGATATTCATTTGAATTTACAATAATTGTATTTGATATGGGTTGTATTTTTTGTTTATTTAATGGAGAATTACCTGATTCATTAATAAATAATTCTTGAGTTTGTATAGGTTTTTCTTCATTATTCCATTTTCTTGGTATAACTATAAACAATATGTAAGATTTAATTATGAAATAAATTCTCTTACCTTTATCATTGATAATTATTTGATCTTTATTATTTTTAAAATCATCAAGAAATGGTTTTGGTGATGAATAAAATTCCTCAACTTTTTTACTAGCAAAATCAGATCGTTTCGGTTGTGGTATATTTGATGATCGTGCATAAAATTGAGGTTCAACAAACGAAATTCCTGATTTTGTTGGTTGTATAATATCTTCTCCTTCTCTTTCTCCATTTGTTGGTATAAGTATTGTATTTTTCGCAGAAGAAAATGATTCAACCATTGGATCATTCGTTGTTTCATTCTTACGAATAGCATTTGTAATACCTGTATGTGTACCACTACTACCAATAGTATGATTTGATATTGCTTGTACACTATTACGACGATCTCGTTCTAGTGTTGATGAATCTATATAAGATAGAGGAGTATGTTTTCTTATTCTATAAAAGTAAAAGGGTAAGATAACACACAACAACTACATTGATGTGAATAAAAGAAAAATGATTATTTTCTACAAGTTATCAAGTAAACACATATAGACGAAAATGTCTCATAGAATTTATAGGCATATGACATATTCTTTGTTTTTTACTATTAATAGATAGGAATTATTCAAAACATTTGATGACATATGTTATAAATAATGTCTCTATATCATTTTCATTTTAAGTAAAAAATTAGATTTAATTATTTATTAAAAAAGCCTTGTATTACGAATAACCTTCGTAGATGATTTAAAGGACAAAAATTTGGTATTGTTGATTTAATGCAATGTATTTATTACGATACTTTTATCCAGATGTTTTGCGACATAGGTAGCCTTAAGGACAAAGCTGAAAAATTTCTTCATTAATTTCACATCAATAAGCTGTTATATATGGGTCTCTACACTGTCATTCTACTAACTTTGCTTTTTTTAGCTATTTGTCTTTTATATTTATGACACATGATTCTAACCAAAATGTATCAAGTTTAACGTTCTCACTGGAAAAATAAATATTCATTGAATACTCTAGTTAAACAAATATAATTAGATAGATGATAATACTAGGAGATGAATATCCTCGTTCGTTCTTTTTTTTTGCTACAAAAGTTATTTATAGAAGAAATTTCTATTCGTTATTATATCCGTCTTTATCTATTAACTAACCTTATTTGATGACAAACAGATAAAGAATATAAAACTTACGAAGCAATGTTCCTTCTGATTTAGCTGTATTTTTTGAACTTGTACAAAGCCTAAACAAATAAAAAATTAGATCATAATTTATCAAGGAAAGAAAAATTTAGGATAATATAATCAAAAGATATAAATGTTCTAATATAAATATATACATACCACGCTCCCATGATGAATAACAATTGAGATGAATAAAAAACTTGTCGATGGAGAAAAGAATGTGTTTGAACTTTTACTTCGTTCTACTGTTTTACTAAATCAGACTAGATAGTAATATACATACGCATCAACATATGTTTGTTAGCCTATCACTCAACTGAATACAGGCAGTCAACAAAGAAAAAACAATTATCACAACTTAATTCAGATACCATTGATGCAGATATGTATATATATATATATGCAACAAAAAGGCAAACGAAGAAAGAAAGTAATAGTATTTATCAGAGAAAATGTATGAACATTCTAATGCTAGTAGCAATCCTATTTTCTCCTTGATTATATAAACCTCATTGTATATAAAGAGAATATGTAGGAAAAGATAAAGACGAAGAGGAAACAAGAAATAGCAACTTATATATATATGTAGAGTTCTTTTTGATAAGCGCAATACGTCCATATCTCCATCTCATAGTAGGTGGGGAGTCAAACGGAAACGTCATTCATATATATATATATATATACATATATATATTTATATACATGGAACATCTTTTTTTCTTCCTTTCCTTTCCTTCTCTTTCTCTATTTCCTTTTTTTCTTTCTATTGTTGATATCTTTGTATAGTAGTTCTTTCTATTTTCGTTATACAATTGCTTAAAGTGCTTCATTAAGCTTTTCTTATTCAACTCTTCAGACGTATTGTCATAAGTGTGAATATTAGTAATACATTGATGAACTAAAGACTGAATGAAAAAATGTAAACTAATCTGTCATTAATTATCATTCCACGACGACTTCAAGCTGAGTATAACCACAGTTTGCTAAAATACACAAAAGTTTCCCTACTGTTAGAAATCAATCTGAACTACTACAGTCTCTCTTTTTTTTACTCAATATTTTTACTTATAAGAACGATCAGTTAAAAATGTACAGTAGCCTTGTTGAATGACAAAAACGATTATCTATCTAATACAAACAAAGACTGTTTCATTTACAGAGAAGTAATACACAAGGTTCTTTTTCTGTTTCATCTTTACAGACGTCATTATATATAGATCTATGTAGAAAAGCAATTAGCGAGAACGATAGAAGCATATTCATACAAGGTTTTGCATTGTTCTATGTTGAGCAGATGTGTACATATACCAATAAAAAGTAACAAAAAAAAAGAAGAAAAATACACATGCCATAAAACAATAGAAACGAAGATCGATTATATGATTATGGTGGAAAATTTTTTCGGTATTTCTGTATGATATTTTACAACTTAAATATTAAGTTGACATTGATTAATATATGTATATATTACTATGTTAAAAGGATTATTTGTCCAGACGTTATTCTTTTTATTCAAGATTTTGTCACATCATCATCAAATTAGACCGATAAGAAAATGAAAAATAAACTTGATTCATAATTAATTCATCTACTTATGATGAAATCAAAAAAATATTTTCGAAGGCTATACAATGATAATTGTAAATATAATAAAAGAATTATTAAATTCGTTTGTTGTTGTTTTTGTTATTATATAGAACAAAATAAATTTATATCGTTTTTTTTAGCATGCTATATCTTTAAAAAAATAAAAAAAGATAGAAAAAAAACGACATATTCTGTTATGAGAAGTGAAGACAGATGATGATGGTGTTGGGATGGTTAGTCATTCACCGTCCAATTGGCCTATAACGTAGAGAAGACGTATTGATTTTTTGTCTTGTATGAAGATCGA
>CAJNOI010000167.1:68234-99543 GCA_905250115.1 Adineta steineri
CAAAGATTACGACTAAAAACCTTGATATAATATAGAAAAGTGAAGTATGTTGTGCCGGTACTTGTTCGTTATCTATTCCTCCCCCCTAAATCTTTTAATATTTTTAGCGTTTTATCTTATTATCATTGAGGGTGTGAGTATGCCTATAGGTGAGAACGTAAATACCCACGCCCAGTTACTCTCAAGATATAGTAATGGTTTACCCACCAGAAAACTAGTACTAATATTGTTCTGTTTTATAAAATAAAAAACTTAGGGGGAGGGAAGATAACAAACAAGTACCATTTTCTTATTATCTATTGAAAAAATGTCATAAAACTCGTTTGTATATATCTAAAAACGTGATAACATTAGAATAAACTACACTGGTTTTCTCAAGCAAGAAATAGGTGACTCTATTATAGTTGAAATCGTTGGAAAAACCACTTAGAATATTTGAAACGGAAAATATTAATCATCTACAATGGCTTTTTTTTCATATCAAATCAGCATAAAAGAATCCTGTCAAGTAAAAACAACTACTGTTTGTAATCATATTCATATAAGAAAATGACTTGCTTATATATTTATTTTTTCAAGTGCGTTTTAATATGTTAAGATGACATGTGTTTTCACTCAAAGTAGTATTTAAATTAATAAAAAGAAAGTAACTAATGTCATAATGCTAATAATCTTGAATGAAATGAAACACTATTAAAATGTTTTAATGAATATAAAAGTGCTTGATTAAAAAAATATATTTTATTGACAAAATGTGGAATTAGCTATCGAAAACCTTATCTTCATTCAATGACAATAAACGATTATAGTCTGTCTTCTCAATCTATTATTTAATCAATTGTAAAAATTCTCGTGAAAATAAATATAGCGAAAAAATACATACACAAGACGATTTATATTCAGATAATTCTTTATCGATAGTATATATTATCATAGTTTTCACTGTGCTATAGATAATATTACTTCCAACAATACTTAACAAAAGAAAAAAATATATATCATAGCAAAATTTGCAGATGTATCTAGTTTTTACGTAGAAATATTTTGTTGCTTTTACTGAATGATACAATAATATGAACAAATACATCAGTGACTTCTATCTAGATTACATAAGGTGAGTGACTTTCATTAGCTAGTAGGATCAAATAAAAACTAACAGACTCAGATTCATCAATGCTCAAAATTCATATTCTAGAATGAATCATTTTCTCATTACGTATTTGAACCATTCAATGCAAGATCTACCGATATCAGATAATCAGACATATATTTCTTCTAATACTATGCTCCTTCTGTATACATATTGATAATTCTTACCTTTCAAAAATCACTTTTAATTAATTGTACATAGTACAGTCAATAGAAATTATATATTTAATAGTTTTCTTTCTTATCGTTGTAGTTAATTTACAAATAATAGTAGTAAAACTATGAAATCTTATATATATATTCATTTTAACATTAGATAATATTATTTGTAAACTTATTAAAATAACGTAAGTAGATATCAGTTTATATTTTGTTGATATTATATTTTTTTTCGCACGTAAAAAAAAGAAAATGATAAGAATAAAATGCAATAAAGAGTAAATAAGAGTATCTTTCTTCTCAGTTCTTTTGTAACATGATTAACGTAAATAAAAGATTTTGTTCTATTCTATTATTATTTTTCATAGTTATTTCATTTATTCTATTAAATAATTATCATCCAACATTATTAAATAATATTCGTATTTCTAATTGTGAATTATCACGTATTGAAAGTGATAATTTCTTTTGTGAAATTGATGAAGATTGGTATCGTCGTAAGGAAGTATTTTATCTTCAACATAATCGTAATCAATTTACTGGTGTACCATATATGTTCTTTCAAGATAATTATGAACCAACATTTTCATGTCGATTTGAACAACGTCTTGGAATCAATGGTGATGGAGGAAAATGGATATGTGATGTTTATCGTTTAAAACAAATTCCATCATGTTTAATCTATAGTTTTGGTTCAAATGGTGAATTTAGTTTTGAAAATGAAACAAGCCGTTATCTACCTAATTGTGATATACATACATTTGATATGAAAGAATTTAATTGTACAGATTTTTGTACATTTCATCAGACACGAATTGGTGATGGACTTGGTGGAACAAAATCATTACGAATGATTATGTCGGAATTAAATCATACTGGACGTTATCTTGATATACTTAAGATAGATATTGAAGGTAGTGAATATGAATTTTTTGAGGATTTATTTAATACAACTGATTATGTAAGTGAAAATATACGTCAAATACTTGTTGAAATACATTTATCAAAATTAATACGAAATGTTAATAATGTTACAGTATATGAATTTGAAAAACTTCATGATTTATTTCAATTGTTTCATGACAATCATTATGTTATATTTCATAAAGAAGTTAATTTATATAATCCACATTGGGCATTTGAATATAGTTTTATAAAATTAAATAAACAATTTTTTCAAATTAATAATCCTTCAAATTCGACTGAACATTTATAATGAATTTGAAATAAATATTTACTACTTAATTTTTTCCAATACATACATAATCTCATCATATTTATGATTCAAACTTTTTACGTTATTTTTCTGTTTGTTATTCTAATAGAAATGTTCAATATACAAAAATTTAAAAAATATTCAGATTAGTTCATGAAGGATTCGAATTACAGTACAACGAAATTTACTATACATTCAAGCAGATTTGGATGTAAAAGAGAAAAGTTTATTTTAGCTTGATTGTTAAAAGCTGGTTATCAGACTAACAAGGCAAGATTTCGAATTGAAGGTTAGTATTATGTGGATTTGCTATACTAAGTGCCTTGATTTCAAGTATGAAACAATTATCGGCTAAGAAATTATAGTCAAAACATTTTTGCACTACTCTAGAAAAAGGGTTCTACTGTAAAACATCGAAAATTAAAAATGGCGCTACCTACTACGTCTTTTTTTCGACGTTTTACAGTAGAACCTTGCAAATAAAATAAAGATATTGATATTTTATAGTTATCGTTATTATCTCATTCGAAATTATTTAAATAAAAGTAAATGATGAATATTGTTAGAGATTTTTTTCATATAACTTTCTTCTAAGATGTTAAATCGATTATGAAATTAAAGAAAATAATATTTGGATAAATAAAATCTTATTTACTTTGTACGATTTAATTAAAATATGACGAATATTTTTGTTTTCTATATTATATTCATGTTTGTTAAAGATGAAATCCGATTAAATATTGAATGATGAAGTTTAGAAAAATTCTTCATTTTTTTGATTTAATACTACTGATTTCAATTGTAAAATGTATTGGTAACCTCGATCATTTAATAGACCTAGATCAGAATGAGATAGATGTTATACGATATGTTAATAACATTTGACTAGAAATTCATTGTATTTTAGTCTATTCTTTTGTGTTCGTACTTCGACGAATATGTTTCAAACGATAAGAAAAAGAGAATACTAATGATATATGTCGATAAACAAAAGATACAAAGGGATGATATCATTTTCTTTCATATTGATTTGAAAGGATGATAGGGTGGATGGAGGGTATAAAAGGTCTTGTTTAACTGCATATCATCACTAGTCTTTCAGCTTCGACGTTATATAATAAACTATCAAAGCAATTTATACATCAATAACGATGGCTTGGGTATGTGTTAATAGATTTTATTTTATTTTATTTCTTATTAAATATTTTCTTAAATTTATATAGATTTCATTAATCTGTTTACTCGCCTTGTCGAGCGCAGCTTTCGGACGATCATGTAAATAAAATAAATTTTATTTAAATGAATTTCTATAAAAAAAAAATTTTTTCTTTTTAATTAGCATATGGTTCATACTCTGCTCCATCAGTTATGCGTGATCTTCCAGTTGAATCAAACTATGGATCAGCACCAACATTCCAAAGAGAATTAATCGAAACCGTTCGTGATCTTCCATTAACATCCAGCTATGGTTCATCATACTCAGCACCACGCAAAATGATGATTCAAAGTGATATCCGACCACGTGTATTTCCATCACAAGAACAATTAATGTTCGAACAACGTGAAGCTTTAAAACTCAAAATTGCCGAATCAACAATCACAACTGAAGCTGATAACCTTTGCCGTGGTCAACGCGCAGAAACAGTTATCCCATTAGATGGTGGTATTCGATTTGTTGTCTGTCTTGATGAAGGCAAAGGTCATGAACAATGGTGCCCAAAAGGTCTTTTATATCACCCAGAACAACGCCGATGCGAACGTAAATTGGGTCCATTAGAAAGTCCATGTGTTTCATCACCATGTCTTAACAACGGCCAATGTATCCCAACTGACACACACTCATACAAATGTGAATGCCCAACTGGTTTCGATGGTAAAATCTGTGAATTAGATGCTACAGTTTGTCACACACAACAACCATGTGGATCATCATTCGAAACAAAATGCCAATCATTCCGATTCGGAGCTGGTCTTACACACATGTGTATCTTTGAAGGTGGTCGTGCTTATGGTTTCTCAGCTGGTCATGGTAAATATTTCTTTATTTATTTTACAAAAGTTTAATTTAATTTCTTTCTTTAGTTCACCAAAGCCCATGCAACGGAATTCAAGGTACATTCCCATTAGCTTTCAGTGATAAAGGTTTCATCATGTGTGACAATGATATGCACGTTGAATCATGCCCAGGTGGTACAATTTTTGATGATTTAAACAAAGCTTGTGTCTGGCCTGATATGGAAGGTATTATTGCTCCACTTGCCGAAGAACAAACAAAATCAGTATCATATGATTTATACCCAACAGTCTCACGACCAATGCCAGTATTTGAACAACCAAAATTATTCCGTGATTTACCAGTAAAATCATCATACGGTTCATCATACTCTGAACCAAAAGTATTCCGTGATTTACCAATTAAATCATCATACGGCTCATCATACTCTGAACCAAAAGTATTCCGTGATTTACCAATCCAATCATCATATGGTGCACCACTCGTCGAAAAATCAATCATCCTTGCTGATGAACCAAAAGTTGAATATGGTGCCAAAACCGAATTTGTTGTTCCACAACAAGAACGATTAATTGAACCAGTCGTCTCATCATATGGTGCTCCACGTATGCACAAACAAACCTTCTTTCAAAAACCAACCATCCGATCATTCGATCGTCTTCCATCATCCGGATATTAAACACCATCAATAAAAACAACAACATCAGAATTAATACTTAACATATTTTTCTGATGCTTGCATGCTTTTACTACTTTCATTTCTTTTTTTAAAAAATTTTATTATAAAACTGTGTTTTTCTGGGAGATCACAACTTGTTCAATTTTGACAAGTAATAAATTCCGATTTAAACATTATTTATCATTTTTCATTCATTTGTATACAATATCATAACAGAGATTACTTAAGATTTAATTCAATTCTAGTCTTATTATCATATTAATCGGTATGAATATTAGAAGAATATATTCATCTATTTCAACTTCTTCTTCTTCAATATGACTAAAATGACGATATCGTTTGGGTTTTTTTTCCTATAGTATTTTATATTTTATATGATAATCAATAATAGAAATAAATAGAAAAAATAATTTCATTTCATTTAATCTAGTTGTTAGAAATATGAAAATGAAATGTTATTACTATTTATTCATAGATAGAGACTTATCTCAATAAATTACCAATATTATAAAATAGATATGAATTTATTTGATTTTTCTCCGATAGAAGTTTTATCATTCTTATTTCTGTTTCTAATTAAAATTTATCTTATATTAATATAATAGATTTATCATTATATTTTATTTTTACCTGAAAAACTACATCAAAACTTTTCTTCTATAAAACATATTTATTTAAAACAATAAGAAAAATAATTCAAAGATTTTATTTATATTAAAAATTTCTATTTTTCATTTCAATCGATAGTTGATCTTTCGTTAAGTCGTTATTAAAAAAAACTGTAAGTTTAGCTTGAATTATAAATATTTTTATTTGGAAATCTTGTTTAAAATAAGACTATTGTTTACATGTTAAATCGAATAGAATAATCTATAGACGCTGATATGTATATAGAAGAATACCACGTGGTATTTGTCTTAACGATTAGATAAGAATTTCTTTTTCTTCTCTCTTAAGAATCATGTCTGACTTTGAAGAAATTCGAAATATTTTCTATTCTCCGTCAGATTTCTAGTTTTCTTGTTAATCAGATAAGAGCTTTTTTTATGTAAAATTTCTTTTTGTTTTGTTTAAAAAAGAATTTTATCTTATAATTGAGATAAACAATATTCTATAACCATTATATTATCATAGAAATATTCAAAGTTAATTAGTTTTTTTGAAAAATTCATATTCGATATTTTGTTTATTTTAAAAATGATTTTTTAACTAAGAAAATTTCAAATGAGTTTACCAATGAATAAATATATTTCTCATTGAATTAAATCTTGTTAACAATATTTCAATGTTTATTCCATTTAATTATCAATATATTCTATTTTATTCTTCACTTATTTAATAAACAATACATTATTTCGCTTTTATAATCATATTTGATTTAACAAATTTCTATGGATTTGAGGGTGTGAGTGTGGTGTGTGGGTTCTATATCCATCACACACCTACACCCTCAATTGATGTGAATTCTATTTGGAAATACATCAGTTTTATTTGCAAGATATATTATATTTTCTTGTAAAAAATCATGAGGTATTTACATACAATAACATATAAAGAGAATATCCAGGGGTAAAATGAATATGGTTGTTTTTCTTCATCTTTTCTAGTCAACAATAAACAGTATCGAACGATATCTTTGTTATTCATATATTTTGTAGGTCGAAAGTAATAGGTTACAAGTACAAGTATCTATACGAAATTATGGAAGAAAGAGAAAAAGTAGAACAGAAATTATTCATTCTATATTATTTCAACTTTTTGATACTGACGCTTTCATACATTCGACTGATGAAAGATTGGATTTACTGATCTTTTAATTAGTCTACAGCATTAGACAATTAATAACTGACAGTTTAAATGAATTACTGGTCAACTATTTAATCTAATGTTTATTCAAAAATTTAACTGACTTTGAAATAATTTTTGGTACTAATCATTTCAATTATTATTAAATATTAATTTTTTTATCATTCAAAACTTTAATATTATTTAAAATATTGGAAAATCATTAAATGTTTTGTGTATGAGAGAAGATGATATAGAATATTAAAATTCTTTAAATATTAATAGAATTATCTAGAAAGATGAAATTAATAAAATCTGAATTTATTTAAAGAAATATTTTAATAATGAATCTATAAATTTCTATTCTTCTCAAAATTATTTCAAAATAATAATAAGAAAAAGACGAAATGTTTTTCATTATTTCTATATCAAAATTAAAATGGAAATTTAGACAAAAGATAAGATTTTTATTGATATGTTTCTACATTTCGAATTCATTTAATTCTTTTAATTTCGATCAATATTATTTTGTAGATGAAATTTAAAATATAAATGAAATATTTTCTCTTCTTTACCCTTTTTCAACAATGTAAATCTTTTTATTAGATTTTCATAATAAATTTATTCGTTATACGTGATTATCTTCAAAGTAACTATAGTTTTCCTCTTTTCTTTTATTTCGAAATAGTAAAGATAGAATTTAAATTGGACGAATTCTAAAGATAAAACGTTAGAAAGAGAGAGATTCACCTATTTTTGTTCGTGATCTTGAAGGTAGGTGTGGGTGTGGTGTGAATACTGTATTTACCTTGCACCCACACCCTCATGATGATTTTATCTCATTCAATAGAGTCTATTACGATTGACAAGAAGGGTAAAAAGAATCGGAGCGATGGCTTATTAGTAGAGAGGTTTTACCTATTTGGATTTATCTCAATAGATTCTAATAGGTGAATCAATATAAAGTTGAACATTTGAGATATTTTCGTTGTAAATAGTATACATAATAGTAATATATCGTAACTTTAGATAGCAAATTGAGAAAATTTTTCAAATATGACTGATATATATTTAAGAAATTACTGTTTAACATCTTATAGCTTTCAATTATTGTAAATACTCTTCTACTATTGACATATAGCGAACTCTATTTGTAGTTTTTATTCTGATTGGTAGATTGATTTACTCAAATTACAAATAGTTTATTTATAATAATAACCTAACAGCATAATGTTGTCTTATTTACTTCTATCAGATTGAATAATCATAATCAATTGATTGTAGATTTTTCTATTGAATAGATATCATCAAAATGCGTCTCTCATTAAGTCGATTAGGTATGACCTGGGGTAGAATTGGTCAACAACGTGGCAAAGTAAAATCTTATTTTCATCATTAGTATTTGCTAATAATATTTTTAGGTTGAATATACTCTTTCAGCATATGAACAAAATCCATATGCTGGTGTTTTTGGTGATGTTTCATATCGTTATTATTCTCGACTTTTTAAGACACTTTTCACAATATGGGTGCCAAATATCTTACTCGGATACGGAGTTTTTACATGGGCTAATTGGGAATATACTCGATGTCAGCGAAAATTACCAAGTCAATTTGCTGATGAAAAACCACCAGAAAATGAAGCCCATGGTGATGATAAATAGACAATAAATCATCCTATTAAATCCATTACCTTTCCCATTTTTTTTTCTATGAAGCATCCCGTATTTTTTTTCGGTACCGCGTAGTATAAAGTCGATTATACCATTACTTTTTGTTTGTTTGTTTGAATAAATTAGGAAAACAAACAAGAATCGAAAGTTTTTTTTTTATTTTTAAAAACCAACATAGCTTATTTCATAATTGTAGATCATCTTTAACAAGAAAAAAAAATAACAATATGTCAGGTATTCATTTTGCTCAAAAAATTCTTTGAGAAAGAATAGAAATTCCATCGTTATTGTAACGATAATTCATAATCATTAGAGATCATACTCAGAGAACGTTGAATGAGAGAAGTTTGTTTTTGCTTGGAACTAATCTGAGCTATTTAACTATGCAAAACTTTTTTATCGGAAAAGAATACATAAGTACGATATCAGATAATTATGACAAAAACTACTGTGAAATACTATTTCATCTGAAAATTGCTGGGAAAACCGTAATTAGCATTTTGTATGTATTGCAAGATGAGAAACATTCAACCCTCTGGTATAGTGTATAATCTGAGTATACTTTCATTGATCTAATATCTTTCTACAACGATTAATAGACGTAGTCCTCGGAAGAAATTCGAATTGCTTCTAAGCTATTTTTGTTGAAGGACAACTATTTACCACAGACAATCAATACGTTATCCACAAAGTCTGTTAAACTTGTTTAAGGACATTTGATATCGTTCATTTTACATTTCTATTTTAATATGTTGTTTATTCAAATTAGATTTCTATCAATTAACTAATTCAACAACTGATTTTAAGTCACGTTCAAGTGATGTATTTGATAAATTAGCAAATCTTGAAAAACAACATGATGTACAGAAAAAAACTCAAAATCCTATATGTATAATTGATGATGAAACTCCTTCAACATCCCAACAAAATCCAATAATTCCAAGCAATGCAATTACATTTAAAAAACGTCCAGCTGATGATAGTTTTACTCGTCCAATGGATAAATGGAAAAAATATGATTTAGATGATGTGAATGAACATCATTTAGGTGGTATGGGTAATCAACATGCATTAAATGATTTTCTTCGTACACGAGTGAAACCATCAATTACAAAAGAAACTAAAAAAGAAGATGAAGAAGAAGATAATCAAGCAATACCTATTTTTCGACGTCCTGCAAAGAAACCAATTCTAGCAAATGAAGATGAAGAAGATAATCGATTTATACCTATACGAGCACCTTTACCTCCAACTACAACTGAACCAAAAATTGAAAATGATGATAATGAAGAAGTTGCATATAAACTAAAATCTATACGTAAAAAACCTCGTGGTGTTGCTTTAAGCACAAACGACAAAAAATCTATTAAAACTCCAATTGAAAATTCTGAAGAGAAAGATGCTACTCCTCTCGATGATAATGAAGAAGAAGACATTGATGATGAACTTTTTGAACCTTAATATTATTATTTTTCATTGTATCACAACTAAATAAATTCATGGTTTTTTTTACCGTTGTATAATATCAAAAAAAAATGACATAAAATAAAAAAAACAAACATTCAGAAAACATTCTTTGTCTTTTTTTTTATCTGACTTAAATACAGATGAATACACACATACATATACAACTATGATCCTTGAAAGTTTTTTTTTTATTTTCGACTAGGATAATAAAACACAAAACAAAAAAGTTTATTTTATTTTTTCTCTCAAAAACAAATTTTATTTATAAATAAAATTAAATCGACTTAATGTTTGTGGTAATGTTGAAATAATTGGTCCATAACCTGATGCATTATCATATAATTCAAATAAAGGTGCAGCTACTAATTTATAATTGCGTGGTACAGCAAACATAGCTGATTCACCGAGTTGAACAAGATATAAACTAAACGAACAAAAAATTTTGTTATTCGAGAATACAAAGGAAGATAATTATAATTACCGAATATGTTCCTTTGGTTTTGTTATATGAGCAGGAATATATGGATATCTTGGTGCTTCAAAATTCGGTCTCCACCAATTACCAATTACATCTTCAATAACCCAATTATTTTTTTCAGTAGAATCTGTTCGACCTATTGTTTCATTTAATAAACGTTTGAGACCTTCAATTGAATCTTCTCCTGGATTAAGTTCACCACCTAAATGGAAAAAAAAGATTAAATAATTTATTTCTATTTAATATTTATTTTGTTTTACCAGGTAATTTAAAAAATGTTGTTCCTAATTGTAAGAGAAGTATATGAGGTAGATTATGTTCATGTACTAACAAGACAGCTTCAACACTACGTCTTACACCTAATGTCGTAAATTCTTCTCTCATACGTTGAAATCGTGCTTGAACAGAATTATCACGTTCATATAATGGTTCTTTTGTACCAAAAGTATAATTTGTTAATGGATATGTGAGTATTCCTCGATCAAATGCTATTGATTCAGACATGGGATCATCATTTTGAATTGATGTTGAAGATTTTAATGGAGAATCATTAGTCTTATTTTCTTGGGATATAGATGATGAAATAGAAGGAGGATTAGTTGTACTAGAATTGGAATTTATTGTAGGTGATACTGTAGAAGTCGTTCCTGGCCAATTTGTACGAACTAATTGAGTAGAATTATTTGTTGAATTTGCTATTATTGACATAATTTCCTATGGAATGATACTTAGATCAAAATTTCTAATGTTTTTTTTCAAACGAATAACCCGAAAGAAAAAAAACAATCAAATGCCTATAACCAATCGATAATGATATTTTTTTAGGAAACACAAAATTGATAACGAGTGACATCTATAACAGAAAAAAAGTATGCGTATACTTTTTTCAAATTTTAAAAAATAGGATGATGTATAAATTATATAGAACAAGTCTGATTTGTTTTTATTCAAAAAAATAACTGTCATTCGTTTGATCTGTAAAATTATTAAAAAATTTATATTACTGTCTTGATATGATTTTTACAAGTTAAGTATAGAATATCATATACATGCAATGACTTTTTTATTATTGTTTGTGTGAGATATATTATATATTTTTGACTTATAGTTATTCAATTTAAAATATATCACACTGACTTAAATTACATCGATTGTTTATAATTAAACTTTGGTTTGGCATTCACAATGTTTTCTGCTCATATTTATTCATCGAACTCAATTTCCTGCATAATAATATATATTCAGTCAACAATATTACTAGAAGAGATTCTATAGAAATATTATATATAATCAGAATTTAATCGTATCCAATTAAAATTAACATTCATATTAATAAAATTATTCAGTAAACTATTACATGAGTAGAAATAATAAATAAGCATCGTTCTTTTTTTCTATCAAACTAAATTAGTACATAAAGTTCTAAGTTGATGAATTCTAATACAAACATATGATACTCAAAGTCAGTGGCGGATAAAAGAGGGGGTGATCGCCCCCTTCCGAATTTTTTTTTGCCTTTTACAGCAAAAATAGGTTCACACTACTTCGATTGAACCCAACAAATAGCTTTTAGCCAAAATCGGCCGCCCCCCTTCCAAAATCCTAGCTCAAAGTAGTTAAATCATTGAATAATACAGTGGACATACAGATTACGATGTTACTCTTGTATACCTATTCTCGGATGTGTTCGTGATAGTTATTACTTATAAGAATATAATTGACAATCGTTTAGAATAATTTTATATTAGGATATATTTCTCAATTTTAACTTGGTGAAGTGTCAACTTAACAAGTATACAATCTATTTATAACTCATTGTTTGACAAAAAAAAAGAAAATTATGCAGGATGATGAGTTTTCCGCAATAGAGTGTTTTTTTTATTAAAGATATTCCATTCAATAGAATTTACATATTTAAAAATGTCCTTTATTACTCTACTTGAACATAATGAATATCTACATAGAGAAAAAAGAGAAACAATGTTAGATTGCCGTGTTTTGTGAATTGTAAAGCACATTTGTTCATTATTATTTATTTATATCGTAAGATTAAATCAAGTATGAAAAACAATATAGAAAAGATATAAATAAACTATTATTCATTCGTGTATATTTTGACAGGATCATTAATTTACTATTACTAAAATGTTATTCAACATTAACTATAGTTATTGGAAATAAACAAAATGATCAAAGACTTTTAATAAACTCAATGAATATATGAACACTTATATGAAATTATTATTATTAATAGACACTACATCAATATGATGTTCAAAACATATTATTGTGAAGTACATTACTTAACAATATTACTTCAGTATTTCAAACATAAATACATAGGTACAAAGTAATAGAAAATCATTTTAACAATTAATAATATAATAGTGAGAATTTATTGATTGTTTAGAAAGATTAGAAAGTGCCTGGATTTATCTATTAATATTTAGAGTATTATTTCTAAGTTTATATCTCTCAAATTTCTCATTATAAATAAGTTAAATTCCATGTATTAATTCTTCCGTATGCTCTGGCTTTAATACGGACATTTTTATTTCCATCATCGTTGTAAAATAATTAAACCGCGAAAAAAAGAAGAAGAAGAAGAATGTTTCTACATCTAAATAGTACTTGAAAATTCTATATTGAATATTTCAATTAAAATTGAAGAATGCATTCATCAATACTTATTATGGTAAAAGTTATATAAAAATGAGTATTAACAACATATGGATAGTTATTTCCGTTGTTAAAATACTGTTTTAGATTGTATGATCGTTGACAATAAATATTATTTTTCATCAATAAGACAAACAAATTACTAAATAAAAAACATATGTTTATCTATGAATATGATAAATGATGTTCATTCATCGCTACATAAATAATTAAATATTGATAATCTTTAAACATTTCCGTAATTAACTGTGATTATAAAATAAATTATTTTTTTCTATTCATAGAGAGACTTTGTAATATAAATGTTTTCAATCAATAAAAATTTTCTCATATACTTTTTGATTCTCATTAACATATTTATCTACATAGTCATGAAATAGTATTTATAAGTTAACAGAAAAAAGAAGAAAATTATTATTGGACTAATCTTATTTATATTTAATATCATGTTTGTCTTTTTTTTAGTCAAGTGAAAAACTCGCATTTCATCACATCATGATCCAATAATATTGTCTTGTTAATTGACAAAATTTTTACTAATCTCTATATCTTTTAATAACAGTAGCGATGACATACATAATGATAGACACGAATGTAAATGAAAGTCTTTCTCCCTCTTTCTCTCTCTCTTCGGTTTATAACGGCTGTCATTGCTATGACTGCTATCGTTACTGTAATATTTAAAGAAAGAAAAAAAAAAAGAACGCGCGAGGAATGAGAGGATAGAGATAGCTAACGCTCAATCTCTTGTCTCTACGTTATGTGTATGCGTGCTCGCTATAGACACATACGGCTACTATTATTTTGAGCACACGGCAACGAGAAAGAGGATCTTTTCAGTTCTCTTGAGAACGATGCCGTGTGTCACTCATAATACGACATTTTTTTTCAAATTACGCTTGAAGAACGAGAAAACTAAAGAAGAGAGAAAAAACAAGAGGAAGACGTGTTGAACTCGTTCGTCTGTGTATGCCTTTAAGAGTTGAGGCATATTGATGTTGATGTTATCAAGTGGGTGTGACGTTGCTGTCGAATCGCATCAACATGCAGCCTCAGGCAACACCAACAACCGGAGCAATTATTCGACCTCCATCTCCTGATTTCTCTACATTATTACCTGATGAACTTGAACGATTAGAAATTGTTCTACAAAAACAAGCTATTATTGAAAATGAACAAAATCAACGTTTATCTGGTTTACGTCGTACAATGGTTCATCTTCAACAAACAATTGATAGTGATTATCAACGACAACGTACAAGTCCATTAAATAATTCATTTAATACATCACCTGTTCAATTATCTCAAACAATTTTATCGTCATCTGATATAATACAATGTTATATTTGTTATTCAAATATTGAAATACAATCAAATAATACACCGTTATCACCACCTATATTATGTGCTGATTGTCATCGACCTATTTGTCGACGTTGTGGAAATTATACGTCACCAGAATTAATTGAAATACATTATGGAAATAATACTGAAAATCAAACACATACATCAAAATGGCGTTGTCGAATGTGTATTGTACGTCGTGAAGTAGTCAGGAAATCTGGTATGTTCTAACTAGAGGGAAATATAGATTACAATTAAAACAAAAAAAAAAGCAGAAAAAGAAGAAGAAGAAGAAAAGAGCATCAATATCATGTATAAATGTCATTTAAATGAAAAAGGAAAAGAAAAAGGAAAAAAAAGAAGAATAAATTATAGTTTTGACTAGTTTTTTTTTCTAAGACTACTTGTTTCTATCTTTTCCTTTTTTATTATTATTACAAGAAAAAGATCGTGCTATTCAGAATTTCATTGCTTTTGTTTTTGATTCTTGTCATTCAATCTTTTTTACAATGAATCTATTTCGAGGTTCTTGGAATGTTATTGAAGACGAGATTCCAGCTCATTCACCAGTACGCTTATTACAAAAACTAGCGGCTTATCGAGCACAAACGACTTCAACATCAACACCTTCATCTCCATCTCCATCGCCACAAAATGATCGTAAATCAACAATTTTAACTGAATCAACGAATTTTTTTGCACGTCTATGGCGTCCTACGAGTCATCAGAATTCACCACCATCACCACGTTTACTTGATATACATCAAACAGATTCATCATCGTTTGATCATATCCCAGAACCAAGTCCTGCACTTTCTGATACATCATCTAGTTTATTAACATCACCGAAATTAAATCGTCGTATATCATTCATACGTGAAGTTACATCATCAAAAGGTCCACCGCAAGTATTTCCATTTCCACAACCATTACCTCTACCACCACCTCTACCTTTGCCTCCACCTCCACCACCACCTCCACCACTTCAACCACAACCAACAACATCAAGTATAGTAACTGATCCTTCATTTGAAGATACAACATCGGAACAACCATGTGATACAGCTAGTGAATTTTATTCTCAAAGTTTTGAAACAAATATTGATAGTAGTAATCCGGGTATAGTCGATGACCAAGATGATGATGATGATTTTCAACAATATCGTGGATTAACTTATGATGAACGACATCGTCGTTTAAGCTTATCAGCAAAACCTGTGATATCATTAGTACATCAAAAAACCTCATTACCTATGGCAATTCCTACACAACAACGTAGTGATAGTCTTGCTTCACCAGAAGCAAATATTGATGTTAGTATGGTAAGTCTCACTAATATTTTAATACAAAAAAAAATGAAAATTTTTAAAATAATCCTACGAGTAATGTACTTCATTAAATATATACATACATAGATTGAATCATTAAACTAATGAGTGCTTCGTTATGCTTGTTAGTGTGTCTTGTCATGATTGACATATAGATAAAAGAACTCATTCTTTGATAAAGATAGAAGATGAGCAGTAAATTGTAAAGATGCTTCCTTGAAAATAATCATATATATAGAAAAAAGCGGAAACAAAAGAGAAGAAAATAATAATACAAGGTAATGTGCATGTATCTCAATCTATATAATCATCGAAGATTAGTATTTCTTGTTTCCGCTCTTTATTTAGTATATAGTCATTGACAGACAATCAAAACTAGGCTACACTTGTCTAACATACAAAGACATGATCTTAAATATCATAGATCATTTATTTGAAAATAACCTTAAACAAAAAAAAGAAAGAAAGAAGGAATTATATCTTTTTTCTTCAGGCAATGGATTGTTATACTACTTCAATGATAACAACGCAAGCAATAAATAATAATACTATACCGTTAATAACTGAGAGAAATTCAACAATAATAACAAATCATAATCATATTAGACGAAAAAGTCGTTCAGGACTTCGAAATTCTGATACATGGGCACGTAAACGAGCTTTAATGCAACGTGGTTATGAATGGACAACTACATTTGACAATGTAGATGCAGTAAAAGATAATGATCCGTATAAAAATTTTAATAATACAACATCATTAACAGATTCATTTCCATATTCCGATCAACAAAATTCATCATCATCATTAATAGCAATGATGAATAGTACTCAAGTTGATTTTTCAAATCATAATTTTCAAGATAATTCATTACGTCGACGACGTTCTTCTCGACGTTTACCAAGAATTCCTTCCAATCATGTTATTTCATCGATTGATAATAATCTTAATAATAATGAAATAGATATATCCGATGAAATTATATATACATCATCATCTATGTATTCATCAGGTGATTATCCATCTCAACCTGTACGTGAAAATTCTCTTGGTAATCGTTCAAATCGTTCGAAAAGTATTGATTCTGATTCATCATTAAAAACTCGTTCAATACATACAAAATTATTATATACACATCAATCACCAAATGCTAAATCAGTTGATATATCAAATTTAACACGACAAAAATCATTTCTTGTCGTTAATAATACTTCATTATTACCACAACGTTCACTCGATTATCCATGTATTGTACGTAAAGCACAAGATCTATCGGATATTGTTCGAAGACGTATGTTATATTCAAAAATATCTAAACAACAACAAGGTGATAGTTTCTCGATAAGTCTGGAACGTGAACATGTACCCAAAGTGCCAAGAAAAATTATTATTAGACAAGATAACAGTATTGAAATTGCATTGAGGTAATTATATATATATATATCAATTATAAAGAATATGAACTAATCATATATTATATTTAGCAGATATTTTGATCTCAAAAGAATTACACTAGGAATGTCTAGATAGGAATAAATGTGTGACATGAACAGTGAAGCTTAAATAGAATATAAGATATAATTTCATAGACTATAATTAGTAACAAATTTTTTAAAATATATTTTATCTTAAGTAAACCACCTAAACTTCGACGACAAACTTTATCTGAAGATTATTATTATGGTTGTAATCCTGATTCAGAATTTGCTGTATCACAAATACCAAATGCTTCATCAACACTTGGTATACCTATTCCTTCATCAGCATCAGGTTTATCCGGTGGTGATCGAAGAAAAACAATTGAAACATGTGAAAATATTTTTTTACATGCGGAAGAAAGTTCGAAATTACGTGCACGTACACCACCATCGAATCCACATAGAATTTTATTACATCGTGATAAAAATGATACATCCATACGAACAAATGGTCTTGGAATGCGTATTGTAGGTGGACAAGAATGTGAAGATGGTAGTCTTGGTTCGTAGAACAAAAAAAATACTTCTTTAAAGAATAAATATCGGTATATTTCTTGTTTCAGGATGTTTTGTAACAAATATTTTATATGGTGGTCCAGCTGATGTTCAAGGTAATATTGAAGTAGGTGATCAAATACTTGAATTTAATGGACATTCATTAATTGAATCAACATATGAAGAAGTTCGAATTTTACAAGATTATTGTGGTGATATTGTACAATTAGTTGTTCAACATAATAATGTTCGATTACAAATTAATGGTGGTCAAACATTATCATCAATTGAAATTTCAAGACATTTTGAAACAGTACCACGATTAGCATCATCATTAACACGAAAACGACGAAATTTACCGCCATTACCACCATCATTTTCATCATCATTTCCTAAACAACAAAAACGTGAATTATATGAAACTGTTGAAACACTTGAAGTACCAAATGTTAAAGAACTTAAACCAATTTTAATTAATCGTGGAAGACTTCTAGGTAAACGAGTTTATTTTTATATCTAAAGTATCCTTATGAGTACTAGAATAGATTCTTTTTATTTTAATTGCAAATACAACAAAAAGATATTTAAATCAAATAATCATCTTACTCGAAATAGAAGTCATTATTAAAATATCTAGGGAATTCACATGTATCGTTTTTCTAGGAAAGAAAAAAAAGAATCTTTTCTCTTGTGATTTAAAACTCTATTTAATTCTTCTTTCAATAAAAAGAATAAATTACTTTATATTCATAGAAAATTTTTGATTGGAATCCTTTACAATTCGTTGAAAGCTTGTGAGTCTCTATATCAAGACAGAACGTCCTACTTGAGTAGAATTATATGAATAAAAATAATAGTAATTAATTCGAATCTTGTTTATTGTATTAGTCATATTCGCCATAGAGTTGTCATTAGAAATTTATGGATATCTTTGTACTTAAAGAATAGGAATTAGTAAAATACTTATGTTCGTTAACAGTAGTGACCAAAACTATTTTATTTTGTTTTAAGCTCAAATTTGGCATGATGTTGAAGATATGAAATTAGCATTAACAATAATTCAAGCAAGTAATCTTCCATTACGATCGAATGGTGATCAACCGTATACATTTCTAACTGGTAAAATGCTTTTTGAAGATCGTGGTTTTGATATGTTTGAAACAAAAGTGATACATTCATCGAATCCAGTTTATAATGAAACATTCGTTTTTCATGAAGTTGAAACAGTTGATGTTCTTCATCTTGAAGTATTACTTTGGGATAAAAAACAATATCAATCAGATAGACAAACAACGATTAATAGTAGTACAGATGAAACAGATGAATTTCTTGGTATGGTACAATTACCATTAAGTGAAGCTAATCTTGAAGATGAACCACGTTGGTATGAATTACGTGATCGTCAAACACGTAAACCATCAACATCAAGTGTAACATTTAAATCATCATCAGCTGAAAGTGGTGATAGTTTTCGTAAAATGCCACCATTATTATCATCATCAGCAGCAGTAGCAACATCAAATAAACGTCAAGAACGAACACGAACATCTACAGATTTATTAATGCGTGCTTTGAATCGTTCTGCAACAAATAAAATTGATTCAAATCGAAGAACTTCGACGACAGAAAAAAAATTACAACGTGCAAGTGCTAATAATCCAACAATACCATCGATTGTAATGACAAGTATTGATGATGATGATATTGAAGAACAACATTTAAAAGGTACATCAACAATAACTGTACAATCAGTTAAACTTAAACGACGAATATCGAAAGGAATTTTAAAATTATTCGATGTTCATCCAAGACGTTACAGTGAAACAACACCGAAAACATCATCAGAAAGTCCAGCATCAAGAAAATTATCATCACAAGGACATACAAATGTTGATAGCGAAGATGATATTGATCAAACAGCTGGTATTTCATCTGATAATACAACAAATAGTACGAATAAATCACCTCGACAAAGTATTATACCACCACCACCAACAATACATACTGAAGAACAACAAACATTGATACGTCCAATACCATTACAACAAATGCCTATTGGACAATTAATGTTACCTTATATACCTTCATCACGACATTCATCCATATCTGGTTCAAGAAAATCTTCCGCAGCATCCAATTGTGAAAGTGATGATGATATTGATAGATATTTCACATTATCAGAATTACACCAACAAGAACAAGATAAAATAAATGAAAATAATAATGTTCAAACACATACTGTTGGTCCCGGACAAGTTACACCAAGAAATTATGAAAATATGATTAATGATTACATATATATGGGACAAATTCAACTTGGTTTAATTGTTACCAAAGGATTATTAGAAATAGATGTTATTTGTGCCAAAGGACTAGAACGAGTTATTATTGATAATGATAATAATCATCATGCAGCTAGAACTGATGATATTCCACCTGATACGTATGTTAAAACGTAAGTTATTCTTGGAAACTTTTTAGTTATTCTTTTATATGTTGATTGTTTGAATAAAACATCAAAGTATAGAATTCGAAAAGGAATATTGTATAAGACTAATACTAAAAAAGTAATACTCATTGCTTCTATCACTCAACAACAAATATATATATAAAAATCAGACTTAGGATACGAACTAAATAAAAAGTATTTTTTTACACTACGATAAATTTTTTTACTTATAGATATCTTCGAACGGGTACACGTCGAGTACAAAAACGTAAGACAGCTACTATAAAAGCAAATTACAATCCTGAATATCATGCAAAATTAAAATATAATGCTTGCAATGTTATGGGTAAATTTTTGTTTTTCTATTAATTATAATTTTCATTAAATAATTTAAGGTCGTCGTCTTCAAGTAACAGTATGGCAACGTGCTGGTAAATTTGAAAAAAATCAATGTATTGGAGAAGCATTTATTCAACTTGATAATTTAACATTAACTCAACATACTCTAGCTTGGTATAAATTATTCCGAGAAAAATTAGTTGAAAGCGAGTTTTATGATTCAAGTTGATGTCAGATTTTCATTTGTTTCTATGTGATCGATGACGATGATGTTGTTAAAATATATGTATACATAATGATAGAGTTTTATCTGTATTTTCTGTTTTGTGGAGATTTGTTTATTGAATAATTTTACCTATATATATATACTATACGATATGGTTTAATTTCTTCTTTAAGAATTCATATTAAGTTATAAATAAATTTTTGAAAAGATATCTATTGAAATAGTGAATAAATATATTACCATAACTGCTGCTATACAATGAATTAAGAGAATAGAATGTACATAGTGGTGAATTATAGTCTTTATATCACTATGATTCCTTCTAGTAATCTCGAATAATAGAAAAGTGTAAGCTTTAAATTTATCGACACTTGGTATCAACGATATACTCAGGGTTCTCGATTGTTTTCAAAAGTGGGGGAGGGATAAAATTTGGCAGAAAGCCCAGAAATTTTGCCAGAAAGTAAAGTGTTTTTATTGGAGTTTCAGGCGAAAATAGCATATAAACCAGATTTCTGATCAAGTTTTCAGCAAAACTTTAAAAGTTTTTGGCAGAAAGACAGACAGTTTTTCGAATTTTGCGGGGGCTAGACCCCCTAGCCCCTCCTTAATTGGAGATCCTGGATGAACTAATGATCCAATCCATTCTTCGAAACTTCTCATCGGACTGTCGTATCTCGTGTTTCAATGATATGTATATAATGATTTTTCTTCAATCACATTAAGGATGACTCATTGTAAATCGATTAATAGTAAATAGAAACTGTTTTAAATATTTTCGTAACGTCACAATCACTTTTTAATTATTATTTTTCAAGTCTAATGAATAATTTTTTTGTACAATAAATTTTGATCGAGATTTGAATAACGAAACAATACAAGAGAATAAAAATATATATATTAATAATGACTAGAAATAAGAGAATATTTTGATTTTTTGTTTCTATGATGCATCTTTTTTCTCCAGTAGTTGTTGTTGAACTTGTTGTTGTTTTAAGAGATTCATTTGTTTACTAATATATACAGATTTTTCTAAATAAGTTGCAATATTCTAAATAGAATTATTTTCAAATTAGAATTTCATAGAAATAATAAATATATATATTTACATTAAAATGTTCATCACTATTTCCAAGTGATTTAACAGCATCAACACTATATTCAACATCAAATATAAGACCATTCATACGATCATGTAAACTTTCAAGTTCAATTCGTTTTTGTATCATTGTTGGTAAAGTTCTTCGTACATGTTCCTATAAAAACAAAAAATATTTATGAAAAGAAATTATTTTGCTTGTTTATTTACTTGTATTCGATAGAAAGCTAATGATGGTTCATTGGCATTCGATTGTATCGTTTCATTAATAGCACGTATAGACGAACGTACTTTAGATTCTGTATCAGGATCAGAACGATTTGTTAAAGAATTTAAACGAGATTCTAATAAACTTGACGATGATATCATATTAATAATCTATTTATTTAGAAAAATAAATAAAATGTCACAATCTATAAGCAATGTTCAAATCCAATGATATAAAACATTTCTTTTACTGACATCTATTGTCATATTTCGCGATTGATATATCAATGTCACTTTGTTTTAGAAATATTTCGAATAGAACATATATCAAAAAATTCTATCGATCTAACTGATGATTTCTTCTAGATTAATTATGACACAAAAATCGCCTTCGAAACTTCATTTACTTCATTCAATTGAAAATAATCGAAAAACAAATCAAAAAGCAAAAACTTCAACAATAAATACAACACAAAATATCGGTATTAATACGGATCAAATACAATTTAATCGTGATATCGGTACAAATACACCTAATTATGCTGAACAAATGGCTAAAGCATTAGAAAAAAATAATAATGCTGCTGGAGAAATTGTTCAAATGCTTATGCAAAGTATAATAATCCAGAAAAAAAAAGATTGATCGTTTTTTTATGTTATTGTAGATGAAGCTTCGGAAGCATATTGGAAATTAATGACTGAACGACGAAAACAAGCTTATGAAGAAACAACTAATGAGAATCAACAAGTACATTCAATAAAATTATTTCTAATTGATTTATTCTTTTTTTCGTTTTTGTAGTTGCACAATTTTGTTGAAGATTTGAGTAAAGAAAATGAACAACTTCGTAAAGTATCCAGTCATTGTGATTATTTACAAAATGTTCTTAATGTAATTTGTCTTTTCATTTTCATATTTAATATATTTTTTATATATTTTAGTCATTTACTCATGAACATGATAGTCTTCTTGATGATAGTCAACCCAATTGAAATAATGTTTGAAAAACGAACTTTGATATGTGAATGTGTATATTTTTTTTAATGTATATGTATAAAACTCGAAATGAGTTTTTATTTGTCAGATTGTATTATATTTCAAATAGATCAAAAGAGATCATATTTTTTGAATAAAACTCAAGAAAGAAAATATAATCATATTTTGTTGTTTCTTTGCTTATTTTGAAAATATAATAAATAGTTTTTTGTCCAGGTTTATTTTTTCGGAGGGTGTGAATCGAAATGGCGGGTGAGCGCTGCTCACTCAGCCCACCCACCAGATAAAACAGCAGTAAATATGATCTTTTTGTAATTATAAAGATTTCAACCGCTCTTTAGAACTGCTTGTTTGCTACATAAACACCATTATCTCTCTATGGGCAAGCGTAGTTTCGTCAAAATCAATATTCAACCTTTGATTTTTTTTATGCTTGTAAGAATCCATTTAAATCAAGATAAACGAATCGCTTTTAACCACTATTTTATGACTTTTCATTTATTAGATAGTTCATGATGAGTCTTACATCATATTTTTCTTTCGATGTTCTAATACTTTAATATATGAATACAATTTTCTAAATTAATTTCACCTTTATTTTTAATCTATGTGTTTATCGAACGACATCGATTAGTTTTTTTCATTTTATTTACAATAATGAAACACAAAATAAACACAACAAAATATTTATATCTATATATATATATAAGGATCTATAGTTCACATATTTCTATTTTTTCCAAATCAAAACAAGCGTACACAAACTGATGATTTCTTTGCATTATCATTATCATTATCATCTTCACTGGTTAATTTCTAAAAAAGAAAACAAAGTCTAAAGATTTAAATTAAGGTAAATATGTATTTTACTTCAATAATATCAGTTAAATATTCACAATGATCCGCAACTGCACGTAAATTATCATTATCTTTACTTAAACCATCAACAATTTCATGAAGCTTAAGCAAAAAAAAAGAAAATATTTCATTAAAATAAATTAATTCTTGTTTATATTTCTTACTTGTTGATTTTCACGTGTGACATCATCAAGTTTAATTCTATAATGTTCAGCCATAATATGCCAATAAGATTCAGGTGCTGTTTCTAAAATAATAAGAAAAAATTTATATTATCTTATACAGTCGAAAAGTAACATACTTTGAACATATGATTCAAATTCGTTTGTTGACATTCGTGAACCAGCTTTAATAATTGATGGTATATCAATACTTGCTTCTTCAATAGGTATTAATTGTTTACAAACAGCATTTCTTTTCTTTATTGTTTGTGTATCATGAATTATAGGTGCATTCTATAAAATAAGTAAAAAGAAAAACTTTCTATCTTCTGTTATATAGTAGAGATGTGCGGGACCAACCTTTTTAGGTTCCGGTCTCGGCCTCGGTTCTGGTAATTTTTTTCGATCCCGGTACTAGTCCCGGTAAAGCTTTTATTTTGATCCCGGTCCCGGCTGCGGTCCCAGTAAAGTTTAATTTTTTAGTCACGGTCCCGGGACCGGGACCAGAACTAGTCCCGCTCATCTCTAATATCGTCTTAGAGACAGTTAATCCAAAATTATTCAGTGAATTTCTAAAACAGTTTTTCAATACTCGTTTTTAAATTTGTTTAGTGGGCGATTAGCACTTTTTTTGTCTCATTTTTCTTGAATAAGGTCAACATAGCAAAGGTCATTATATAGCCCCAGATTCAAGTGTTGGGCCCGCAAATTTCTAGTTGCATCGTATTTGAGCTTTTTTTCAAATTAGAAAAATGATTGTAATAAGTTTTAAGACTAACGAAATTGAGATGAGTAGATTATTACTTAAACTTTCCTTCGCTTCTCATACTATTATGTATACTCAAGTTTTTTTTATATAATAAGAAAATAGATCATTTGTGAAACATCTAAGAGTAATATTTCTACCTTTTTCGACGATGATTTTGGTGAAATAATTCGATTACTTTCAAAAGTATTAACAGATAATTGTTTAAGTGGTGCTTTTGCCATTTCTTGTTTTTTCTAGAATAGTTCAATCTGAAATACAAATAAGAATATTTCTATTTATTTACAATGTATTAAGTATTCTATACAACAACAACAACAACAACAACAAGAATAACAAGAAAGAAATACATAAAATGTTCACATTCGACTACGACGTGTTGCTCGTTTGGTTTTTGATTGTAAACTAGTACCAATTGCTGTTGATTTTCCTGTACTTGGACGTATTTTTTGTGTTACATCATTTGTTCGTCGAGCTTTTTTTATTGCATGATGGCCATTAGATGCATTATTCGAATTATTATTATTACTCGAATCACGAAGAATATTTTCTACTAAATCATCTGTTATATGACGACCTATATAATTCCAAGCTTTTAATTGTGGATTTTCATTCGAATCTTTTCGAAATTCAATTGTTTTCTTTTCGCTTAAATCATCTAAAATTTTAAAATAATTTTAACAAAATACGAAACAAGAATAATTTACAAGCAGTTATTTGTTCATCAAGAGATGTTTTTCGATTCGATGGAAGTATTACTAAATTAGTTAATTGTCGCCATAAATCAATTTCACGTCTAATGAAAAATAATGGATTTTATTTTATTTTTGATAGAAAAATAAACTAACTTTTTACATATTAAATCTTCAATAGCTTGATTTTCTTGATTTAAATGTTCTTTTAAATGATTATTTTTTGTTTGAATTGTATCTATTAATTCATCAAGAAGTACATTTGAAGTTTCAGTTGTCTCATCAATTTTTGGAATATGATCTAAGTAAAGAATAATTTAATGAATTCAATCCTGAAAAATAAGATACATACAAGATCGATAACATGATCGACGAGATTTACGAATTGTTCGAAAATCTAAATATACAAAAATATTCGTTAAGAATAAAAGACATACTAAAACTGACCAGTTTTTGAAGTAGCAACTATTTCATCTACAGGTGGTAATTGCATTGAAAGAAAAACATCACGAATAGATGTTTCAGTCATGATAAAAAATTTTCAAATAACGTTCGAAAAAAAAAGTGAACATAAAAGTTCGAAAAAAAACAAAGACCATATAGTGGACAAATAACGAAATGGCCAGAAGATAGAGGTCAGCAGTGAGTAAATGTATTCTTCCATGAAGGACAGATTTGAACAAGGAATTCGTTTCAGTTGGAATATCGTAAAATGAAGTTGTGTATATGATTTGATATTGAATGTACTGTGAAGACAAAGCAATCTTGAGAATATGACTTTGTAATCATCATATTTGGTACTCTAGTTTCATCTTGGAGTTAACTCAAGATCGGAATATTTTATTTTTTTTTGAGTGTTGGAGTTCTCTTATATTCACGCTACGACTGTCGTGGTTATGTTATAACGATAGTTTATTATGGATATCATTTTTGAACAGTTCTAAAATGAATTCTAATATATGTAGTCGATTCGTTCTGTCAACTTTTCGAAATGATATATATCTAATCGTATCATTCTATATTAGTTATCAAATGATGATTCATCAAAAGTATTGTCGATAACTAATATGCAAGACATCAGATTCATTATGGTCAAAACGTTAAGCCGATTAAAAAAATATGACCATTATCCGTAATACTTTTTACCGATTATTTGTCAGATAATGAATGATCAAAAAATTTATGATATAGTATGACTTTTATTTGTATTATTATTAATCAAATAATATTCAGCCAAAGAAAAAAAAACTTAATTACTGTCTGTAATCTAAGCGATAATTTTTTTCTACTGACACTTATTAAATAAGTACAACAAAATTTTTTATCATTTATTTACTAAATAATCACCTGTAATTTGTTTTTATAAATACAAAAAACTGAAATTTAACATAGTAAATCTATTTAAACTATAAAATCAAAGAATAACACAAGCTGCTGATTTCACTATCGGAACATTTGTATTATATTGTTTATCATGTAATTTTGTCGAATTCATAATAAATGACTGTTCATTTATCGTCTTATTGTTTTTTCCCATTAAACCTAGAAATTAGAAAGTAAAATGAATATTTTATAATAAATAATAAAAGATATAAACATGCAATGGTTATATAAAGAGATACAGAAAAATAAACTATTGATTTATTTACAATAGATATAAATTATTCTAAAGAATTTTGAATTATACGTTTTTTTTTCTTATCGTAAAAGTCATGTCTTACGTTTTGTTAATTGTTGTTCTTCTTCTATTTGATGTCGAGCGTTCATAATGAGTTCTTTAATTTGTTCTGAAGTAAACTCTTCTGATAATATCTTTGTAGCAGACAAATTAATTTGTATACGATTGACTATAGAAAGAAAATTTTTATATTTTATCGATCAATTAATTTAAAAGAAAAGTACCATTTGGTGGAGCTATAACAACTGGATAAAAACCACCAATAGGTTGATAAAGTACTCGAGCATAGCCAACAGTGTCATTAATAGTTAAATAACAAATAATTAATTGTTCATTTTCTTCTTCAGGAAATAAAATATTCCAACCAATTTTATCACCTTGATTTAAATACTTTGCACCTGAAATAAAGCATAAATTTTGATGCTATTTACTAGAATTCTAAAAACCTTCATCTGTTGCCCAAAAACGTAAATAATCCTGTTTAAATTCAGATATTAACGATGAATTCATAGGTGAAGCTGTACATAATGCAATAGCTATACAAGAAAAAGAAGTTTAAATATGATAATCATAGATAGACATACCAGGTAGTGGTTCATCATCACTTATTTTATCCAAAAGAATGATTTCAAAATGGTTATATTCTAAACAAAACGATATTATTATTTATATAAATGGCATCGTCCTTTATTTCAGTGGAAAACTTTCGTTACTAACTAAAAGTTCAGTAAGTGAATCGAACACGAAATGGCATTCAAATATTTATACTCTATGGGTAGTATTCTTTATCTATACAAAAATATTTTTGTTGTTACTTTTATTTAAACTGTACGGAGCTTGAATACATAATGATTGATTAATATGTTGTGGTAAAATGAATATTTTTTCTTGTAAATCAATCTTTGTTCCATTTGGTACACACCAATCTTCTGGATTGTTCTATAAAATCAACAATAAATTATTCAATTAAATAAACAGAAAATTAACGAACCATACAGAAATACGGTGGAATAGCAATTCGTGTTTGCCAATAAATTGATAATTCAACAGGATAATGATTATTTTCAATAAATATTGTTGGAAAATATTCTGAATGATCATTTAATGTTAAATAACGTGTACCAATTGGCCGGAAATTTTTACTGAATAAAACAACACTCATATCTTTATTGAAAACTTGTATTTCAACACCCATTGTATCACCCTTTTGACATCTATGTCCACGCATATTTCCTATATGTTTACGATTGGAATATAATTTTCCTGTGGAAGAATTGTAACCAACTGTATCTTGAAGAATTCCTGGTGCTGCTTCATTTAATTTATTTCTTGATGAAGCAACACCAACTATTACTTGACATTGTTGATCTAATAGAAAATTAGATTAGAAATTAGATTTTTATACAAGAGAAAATTCGATAATTTACTGATATTATCTAATTCAACGAAAAAGAAACGTCGTTCATAAGTTAATGGTCGATTAAATTGTATATAATGAAGAGAATTTTTAGATGTTGGAATAGAAACTCGACAAGCATAATCATTATTATTTAACAAAACTTCATCACTTTTTCGAAATAAATCTTCGGATAAATCTACGATAAAATTTTAAATTATCTTACATTAAACAACAAGAATTCATTTGATTTACTTCGTTCATTTTTATCTTTTTGATAAATTTCTATTGCTGGTCCTAACATTTGTATATATAATCCTTGAAGATTATTAAATTCTTCTTTTGTCAATACATTTTTTCTTTCAATTGATACTTTTGTTGCTGAAATTACAAAATATTAAATTCAATTCTATATTACTTTATTTTATACCATATGGTTGAAGTAATACAATTGGAACAAAACCACCTTCAGGTTGTAAAACAAAAAGAGCATCAATTATTTTATTATTAAACACAACAAAAACAAGACATAATTGTTCAATTTTATCATCTTGACAATTTTCATCATAGAAAATACCCCAACCAATTGTATTTCCCACTTTCACTAAACACGAAAAAAATTTATCAACATTGAACAACTAATTATAATTATCTAAATCTCATTCTGACAAATCTACTATCAAGAATTTCAACAACGGCTGTAATTTCCTCTAATTGATTCTGTATTCTTTAGTTCGTATCTATTGCATTTAAGGGCTCACAGAGATGGGCAACTCCGAGGGTAAGCAACTCCAACTCCACTTCAACTTCAGGTAAAAAAGCGTCAACTCCGGAGTTGAAGTTGCCCATCTCTGAGGGTTCATCACATTTCGGAGTAGAAAGATCGATGAAGACTTGACATTATAACTGCTCACTGACACTTTTACTTAGTTACTGGTTCAACAATACTTGCAACATCAAAAGTGTTTTTTCAAACAAAATGAGTTACTTTTTATTTTAGGAAACCATGTATAATAATCTTTCATTAATGAATATGTTGTTGTTGGTTTTAATGGCTACAAAGAAAAATGAATTTATATTTATTACTATTAATAAAATATAATCTTACAGAAAATGTAGCTAATCCAACACTTGCACCTTTGCCATCAAGAGATGAAACTTCTTCTTGTGTAACAATAAAATAAGAAAATGATTTACATAATGATACTGGTGATTGAATTGATGAATCTGGTACTTTTGAGAGATTTTCAAAATATCCTGTTTTTAAATTATAACTACTTGATGATGCTCGAATCCATTGACAGACAGGTATCTATAAAATTATTTCACATGATATGAAATAAATCATATGTATTTCATACATCAGTAATAGAAGGTAATTGTTCAATAGCATTTGGCCAAAGAACTGAAATATCAATATGTCCACCTGAAAATGTTATCGTTGGAAAATATCGTTCTTTATTTTCTTCAAAATGATATCTTAAAAATCCAATAATAAATATTTTTATACATATATTTTGTTTTCAAAAATTTTACCTTGTAGCAATTGGAAGATTATCATAAAAAATCAGTACTGTCGAATGATGTTCACCAAAATATGTAACATAAATTCCTATTGTATTATCGTTACCATATGGACGTCCAAGTGTATTTGCATGAGCTTTCCATGATGTATAAATTCGTCCTATATGACTATGATAACCAAGAGAATTATTATATAATCCTATATTCGATTATAAGAATAGATTATAATAATAAATAATAGATTTCACCTGAATGTTTATCAATATCTAAAGGTGCAATACCAATAGATAATATTGCATGTGGATCTAAAGTTTGTTTGTTTTTTTTAATATTATAGACTATCGAATTATCTTACCATATCTTTGAACTTTGATAACAAAATATGGTGTTTTAGATGTAAGTGGTTGAAGTGTTTGAATGATAGCAATCTTATTAAAATTTGTTGCTTTTCTATTTCCATAAGATATATCAACTGTTTTATCTTTTTTTATTTCATCTATTGTTAATGATTTATTTTTTATGATTATATCACCAATAATACGATAACATGTATCTGTATTCATTATTATAAGTAATTTTTTTTTTGAAAGAATATAAAATAAATTTGTACTTTTGTAAATAGATTTGATATCTCAAAACGAAGATGACAAACATTGAGCTTTATTGGTTACAGTTAAAATTATTGAACAAAAAGAGATGTCGTTCGAAACGAAAATAATGACTTTATAATAAGCTTTTATTTCATTATTGTTCGGAAAAGCTATTTCATAAACAATAATATTATTATTACATTTATAAAGAAATCATAGATCTATAGAATAAAAGTTAAATCCAGAGGCTAATTTCGACAATACTAAGTAGATATAATCCATATTAAAATTATTTATTTTTACCAAACATCTCGCATGAGATTTTATTACTTTGATATATATATATATATTCTATTAGTATTTTTTTATTCTTCACTCTAAATGA
>CAJNOI010000167.1:107562-139742 GCA_905250115.1 Adineta steineri
GTTGTTGTTGTTGCAGTTGATGTAGTTGAGGTTGTTGTCGTAGTTGTGGTGGTTGATGTCGTAGCTGATGTAGTTGTTGTAGTTGAGATTGTTGTGGTTATTTCTGTAGTTGTTGTTGTCATCGTTGTCGTTGTTGTTATTATCGTGATTGTGGTTGTTTCTGTAGTTATTGTCGTTGTTATTGTTGACGTTATCGGTCCTATATGAATCAAGACGACTGAATTAGGTTTTCTTTAGAATTCATCACTCCTCTATCGATTAACAATATATCTGCCTTTAAATAGATTCATATACATTTTTCGATCTCTCTTTTTTTTATAATATTTATTTATAATTATGTTTCTATTACAACAACTGAAACGAAACAGTTGACACACTACGAATTCAGTGCTAAAATCTTTTCGAATCTTGTTTATTGACTCAAGTAATACCATTCTCTGAAAGTTTTCTAGTAAATTATATCCTTTACAAATAATAAAACTGATAAAATACCCCCAGGTCAATCACGCCCGACCGGAATCCTAGCTAACGGATTCCGACCTTCGGATTCTACAGGATCCGTCAAAAATCCGACCGAATTCTGCTGGATTTTGCCGGATTCCGATGAAATCCGGACCGGAATCCGTTAGTTAGGATTGTTTCTCCTGGGCCTATTCAGTGCCAAGTAACTACTTTATTTTTGTAAAATGGAATCTTTTCATTTATGGCTATATTATGTAAAGTTTACTTAGTAAAATAGGGTTCTTTATTGCATTTATTAATATCATCATTCAAGTATAGAAGCAAAGTCTAGAATCCAAAACTCTAAAATTTTCTAATTTGGATTGCTTGAATTAAAGTGGAGCGTTACATTTGGATATCTTCTATTGCCCGTAAATCGATGGATACTCTCTCAATATTCACGATAAAAACATTCACTATCGAATCTGGTACTGCTGTTTTGCTTACATAAAAATTTCAGATTCCTACATTTATTTTTCAATCTCATTCGAATCGAAAACTATTCAAAATAATTTCTAGGTTCAATATAAAAGCGCCTACGCTACTAAAGAAATAATAACAGGATCAAACTACTCACCGATAACAACACCATTGAGATCATTATCACTGTTATTATTCCCATTCGGATATGTCTGGACGTGACAAAGCTCTAAAAATAAGATGCTTCCATCGTCAGTCGTGAAATTGACATTGGTGACAGTGTTGAATTTTTCATGAATATCGGTAAATAATTTAATTTGACAGGTCAAATTTTGGCATGACAAACTTTGTGGATAATTCAATCCGATACCAAAGACAATAGCGGGACCTGAACGATCTGTTCTATCACATTGAAGGCTATATGTAAAATTATAAGTAAATATGAGTAGCAGACATTAATTAAAAATAAAATTACTCGCGGCGGCGACGTCGACCTTTGGCACCAATTGCTGTTGCACTGCTGACGATGTTGACAATGATGGAACCTATGATAGCACCGATTGATTGTTGTAGCTAAAATAAAATACATAATATCAGTTAACATCGAAAAATAAAAATTACGCAAGTGGCGGTTGCTACTCGATTGGTGATCGATTGCGTGGCGCGCTTTTTCCCTAATCCAGGTGGCAACAAGTAAGAGGCGTCCAACGAAGTAAGTGAATCCCCTAAAAAAGACTAGATATGTGTATGATAATAACAATAAATAAACACTAACTAATGGCTAGTAACGTGTCGATGCTGGAGGTGTTCTTGCTGTTGTTGATGTTAAAATCATTTCTTGATACATAGACTGGAATCAACGAAAGGACGATTGTGCCTGCGACAGCAAATAGTGCCAGAGCGAATAGACCAAGTATGGAAAATCTATATAATAAGTAAAAGATAACAAAGTTCGTCAGAGACATTCTAAACTCACGTTCGAGAACGTCTTAAGCTTAAATGAGCCATAATTTTGATCCAGTTGGCACGGTTCTGTATTGATACGAACACAAATCTGAAATGAGTTTCTGTGTGAAAATTGAGTAATGAAGGATAGCAATTTTGACATTTGCCTTTAGAAGTTTCTGGTTATAAGCGACATCCTAGCTATCAACTGTCATTCCCCGTTTTCGAATTGAACAAACAGAGCTCTTCAACTATTCCAAGCCAATGGATAATATTAAAAAAGACACTAGAAAACGATGCCCAGTTGAAATTCACTAGAGTCCCAAAAAATTTAAAGAGGGCGCTTATTTTATAGCAAAACGATCTGTCTAAAGTAATAATTCCTCAAAAAAACAGTCAGTGTATATTATTAGTATAGTAGTTTAGCGGGTGTAGCTGTGTGTCTCCCTATTGGCATCATCTAACCACAAACTCACCTGTACCCAATCCACGAAATCACAGAGGGTACAGAATCTGAGTTAATACCCCATCAGGCTTAATACTAGAAAGAACGGAAAGACCACTTTTATTCAGAGCCCAGTCACGCAGGGTACAGTACCTAATTTAATACCCAATCGGGCTTAATACTAGATGGAACCGGGGAACAAGTTTCATTGAGGACTCAGTCTGCAAGGGTAGAATAGGGAGAGCAGTTCATTTGAATACCTAGTCTCATCGCAAATAGAAATCGACTGAATATTGAAGCAGACGACGCATTAGTTAAGCTGAGAGTGCTATATAATATCTCACGATAGAGACGGAGTTAGAGTAATAATCAGTTGTGATATATTTTGGGTGTCTTGTATAGGCTTTGTCTGTGAGTTTGTAGAATAGGGCGAAGATAAACTGGAAAATCTGAAAATCATGGTTTGCTTTTAATAGAGGTACAATTTATTAGATACTGTCATGACATAAATCTGTTGATTTAGAAAAATCTCACTAGCTATACATATGATTATAGTAGTTCTAAATAAAGCAACAATTCTCAATATGAATGATATCGTTTGAATAGTATAAACTTAATACAAAAGTATAGAAATAATTACCGTAAAATAATATTCAAACAAGAATAAAATTCGAAGCAGAATAATCGAATATAAGTGTTTAAATTTAAATGGAAGCAAATAACTAAAAGAATATGTAAAGAGCATAGACTTTTATATTCTCCTTTTTCTACGCTTCAGTGATGCATAAACGATTGTTTTCATTTTTGCTGCTTGTATTTTATCTCATTAAAAATAACAAGCAAGCAATTAAGCATATGTGATAATAAATATTTGTTTTTATTCATGTATATAACGCTAATTGTTTCTAATTACTGTAGGTAGGAAAAATAAATGTAAGTGATTGATGATTTCTCTTAGAGGAATAAAATATAATAGCATTTATCCTACATAAATAAAATATACGTAGGTAGTCATATTCGATAGCTTGTAATTGGACGATGTTTTTTTTCTCATTTTATGTATAATTATTGTGTGTTATGATTATAAAAGTTGTCAAAAATATTCATTTGTTAACAAACAGAAACGAATATATTGAAAGTATTTTGTTATTAGTAGAAAGGAAGAGTTATTTGATATGATACTTTTAAGCTATATATTGTCGAGATTCAGAAAGTATTATATATAAGACACAGTATAATCGGTGAAATTTTTATCTTGATTTAGGACTGTGCCAGGTGAGCTATTTATTGAACTTTAGGAGAGAATATATAAGTCAGGAATTACTTATTTTCAGAAGAGTATGGACATGATGTTATAGTTAGTTTAAGATACCACTAGATAAATAATTAAAGTCTGAATATACTAGATTTATTAGACTTTTATACTGCTCTTAAGAGTATGGATGAACAAGAAAATTATCCGCACCTACACTCAAATTATTGAAAATATTCTATTATTTCTAAATAAAAATAAAACAAGAAATAATAAATTTCTGCTTGTTTAATACAGTTGTGTCAAACATGAAAGTTGAATTGAACTATTCACTTACACCCTCTTTTTTTTCATGTGTGAAAAAAAAATCTTCCTACCACTACTGACATCTATTATGTAAATAATATATTTGCACGTTCTACCCAATAGATTCTTTGTTCTTCATTCATATTTGTATGTAATATTTTCTTTTCCTTTCATTTTACTTTCACCACAAAATAGTAAAAACCATGTCTTCATCTTCAAAAAGTGAATCAATTTCAACAATTCTTACTAAACCTAATAAAACATCCAATGATTTACAACAAATAATCAATCAATGGCATCATGATTTATTAAAAAATGAAGAATATCTTCTTGACTATGCTAAACAATTAAATGAAAAACAACAAGTACTCAATAAAACAACTGAATCATTTATTCAAACTCAAGATTTACTTACAAATCTCGAAGGCAATCTACAACAATTTCAATTATCAATTCAAACTTTAACTAAATATAATGATGAACTCGAGATTGATATTGACAACTTAAATACAGAAAGTAAAAATTTACTACCGACTATTCTATCAAATCCAAAAATTGAACAGGATCGTTCAATAACTTATGAACTTATGGAATCAGTTGATACTCATCTTACTGAACTTGATCAAACTATGAAACAACTTAATCATATACTTAAAATAAATACAGATGAATCAATTATAAATACAACAGATGAATTAGAAACATGTTTTTATGATATTCATAATATTCAAGAGACTATTAAACAAATAAAAATATAAATAGCTTAATTTTTTCTTCTTCTATAAATTCTAGATGAGTTTTTTTCCTCAAGCACAATCAACAACAACAACTACAACTCCATCAACAATTCCAATCACAAGTACAAGTACAATAACAACAACAACAACAAATAAACCAGTAACACGTACATATCGTGATTTTGAACGTTTATTAACAAAATGGCAAACTGATTTTGATACAAAACATCGTTTATCCTATGAAAATCTTTCTCAATCAGTTCGACAACGTGATGTTGATTTATCAGCATATCGTGAAACATTACAATTAATTCAACGTGATATAAATCAAATGCAATTACAACAAAATCATTTACAAGATGAATTAAAATTATTAGATACACATGAAAAAGAATTAGAATTAAATTTAAAAAGTTTAGAAAATGATATTTCACAATTACCACCATTACAACAAGACATCTATTCAATTCAACAACAAAATTTATATTTAAATCAAAATTTACCATTAACATTTAATGAACGTATGAAAAATTTTCAATTAATGGAACAATTAGATTCATTAGTTAAATGTTCAACAAAAGATTTACAAGAAATTGTTGATAAAATGAATGAACAAGATGATGATAATGATCCTGATCAAGATTTAACAACAACAAATCAACAACTTGATACAACACTTGTTAATGAACAAAATATAAAACAATTAACAAAAACATTAGATTCATGTTTTAAAATGTTAACTTTTGTTGATACAAATGTGACAGATATTGAAAACAAAGTTACACAAACAACACAACGTTTACTTAATTCATAAACTTAATTCTTTTTCTTTATTTCATGTTTAAATAAAATTCATGGTTTCATAATGATCTGTTATTTTTTCTTGTTTGTTTACTAACATAATTATTATGTATTAAAAAATCGTTATTAATACCTTCTTCTTTAGATTGTTATGAATTGAGTATTATCTTCAGGAAAAAAATTATACTGTAAGTTATATCTGTAACCTAGATACTATCGAAACTGATCTCATTTTGATATGAAATAACCACATGAATAAATGTTTGTTTTTTTAATTGCTATGATATATATATATGAAATAATGAGTCTAGTCTTCAGATATCTTGGTAGTGTACATAGAAATATGCAGTTTAGTCGAAGACTTTTTACACTTGCAAATCAATTTGATAACTATGCAAAATTTCAACCTACACCGGTTACACTTAAAAGTCTTATTGATTTTGGTATGTTGAAGAAAATTAATTTAGAAGAAATGTCTCTTGACATTATTATTGTTGTTGTCTTTTTGTAGCCGTTGATGGTGATATGAAACATTCATACAAATTTTTACGTGTTGAATTACTTGTTCGATGGTCTCATATGCGTAAAGAAATGGATTATATACCGGCTAGGTATGATAACAAAAAAATATATATATATATAAGAGTAAACAAATAAAACTTACATTTCATTCTTAGATTTCTTGAAATGCCAAGTTTGAAATTAGCAAATTCATTATATGATCAAAGTTTTTCAGAAGTTCTTGCATTTAAAGATGCTGAACCAGATGCAACAACACTCCGCAAGTATTTCAATACTATTTAGTTTATAATAGGATGTATCTTCTTATTTTTCTATAGATTTACAGAAACATTAGTTGAAATTCGTCGACGACATGCAAATATTGTCCCGACACTAGCACGAGTTTATAACAGATTTCTTATTTTGATACTTAATAAATTTCATATTTTAGGCTTATATGGAACTTGAAAAAGCAGGTCCTATTGATTTAATAGAAAAAAATCGTTTACAATATTTTTATGATCGATTCTTTATGAATCGTATTGGTATAAGAACATTAATTTATCAACACAGTTAATAAAAAAATCTTTGTTTTATTAATAAAATTTTTATTAAAATCATGTTTTTTTTCTAGCTCTTTTATTTGGTAATGAATTACCTCAACATTCACAACAAGCGGGTATTATCGATCCTTATTGTGATGTTGCAAGTATAGTTAGAGGTAAATTTTTATTCCAAACAATTGTATATGAGGTTATCGACTGATAATAATAATTTAAAGGTTGTTAAAAATAGATGAATATGTTACATGTGAATAGACTGTAATCAAATATCATAAAGAAAAAGTACGACGTCTAAATACATTTTGCCTTCATCATACTTTATCTCTAAGTGTATATAAAACTGATTATTTTGTGAGTATTACTTCACCTGTCAAATAAAACAAAACAGATTTTTTTTATTAAAGTAAATGTGCCGGAAAGATTGTTTATCTTTTAAATATTTATTAAAGAGAATTAAAAATTAAACGAATATTGTTGCTTAGTTTACTGAAAAAAAAGACCATTTCTATATTTACATACACATTGTTTGTTTATTAAATGTCATTTTGTAAAATAGTGAAGGTCACATAAACTAATCTTTAGATAAATTATTATTAAAATAAATAAATTGTTCTATACTAAAGTTTTAATAACTAGTCATTTTAAAAGTAGAAGAAAAATTTTTAGTTGATTCTTTTTCTGATAACAAAATACCTGGAGCGAACAATTTTCGAATGTGTAAGTCGTATTCAACTATAAATGCAATCAGAAAGAAAAGAAAAAGAAAAGAACATCTTTTTTTTTTTCATTCTATTCTACGAAAAAATAACGATAAAAGACAGACAAGAAAAACAATATTTGCGCTGAGATCGATTACCAATCTATTTCATCTCCATACATTTTTCGCTTATATAGATGCTTATGCTACGGCAAAACAATTGTTCGAACGAGCTTCATATCCAGTCCCTACAATTGAAATTTCGTCTCACAATGGTAAAGCTATTCTATAAATATTAAATATAATAATAATACTTTTTTTTCTGTTTTATATTCTAAGTACATGAAAACGAAAAGAATGATGTGACTTTTGTTTATATCCCAGCTCATCTTTATCATATTATCTTTGAATTACTAAAGGTATAGTTTTTGTTTTCTATTATAAATTTTAATTTTATTATATCGTAGAATTCTCTTCGTGCAACTGTCGAACGGTATGGTCTTGATGCGAAAGAATATCCACCTGTATGTGTTCGTATTGTTAAAGGTCACGAAGACTTAACAATACAAATAGCTGATAGGGGTGGTAAGTTTTCTCAGTTATAATTACATAAATAGAATAAATCTGACTCTATTAATACTGAATGACAAAAATAATTTATAGGATTCAAGTATCAATGATTGTAGGAAAAGTATTATGTGATAAAGTGTACCAATTAAAAATCAAATAGGTCACGTGAAAATAGGATCACATATATATACTTCTGTCTCTCGAAAATATAATAAATATATTATATTGTCTGGCCCTCGATTTCAGGTGAAAGTACAATGATATGTAATCAATACTCGTGCTATGACGATAGCAACTAGATATTTTCAATATTCCATCAAAATAGAAATAACGTCTTTATATAGGTGGTGTTCCACGATCAAAATTATCTCAATTATTTCATTATATGTACTCAACTGCACCTAAACCAAACTCAGATTTTACTCTCGATTCAAAAGGAACACCTATTGCCGGTCTTGGTTATGGTTTACCAATAGCTCGTCTTTATGCAAAATATTTTCAAGGAAACCTAGCTTTATCATCCGTTGAAGGTCTTGGTACTTGGGCATATATTTCGATTAAAGTAATTTGAATAATTTTTAACTTCATTTATAAATATTTTTCCTTTTTAGGCAGCAGCAGAGAATGCAAGGTAATTTATTTTATAAATCAATAATTACTATTTTAAAATCTATCTTATAGTGAACTATTACCAATATTTAGTAAAATACGTTACTCATATACAACAAAAAAAGGATCTGATTGGACAAAGAAATGAACAAATTTGTACTATTCTTTTTTTTTATTATCCATTTCCCCATATATAGAATATAACTTATTATCATCTTGATCTCATAATAAAATAATTTTTAGATATAAATGGAGAATGATTAATAGAATAAATAAATAAATAATGTATTTTACTCGTTTTTTACGTACACATAAATCATTAGCACATATTGTTGATCATTATGCGAAATATGCACCAACTGGATTAACAATGAAAAGAATTGTTGAATTTGGTATAGAATTAATCTATCTATTTTTTGAATTTATTTTCTTTTTTTTGAATTAAATAGCACGTGAAGGTGATGCTAAACAATCATTTTTATTTCTTCGAAATGAATTACCAGTTCGACTTGCATCAATGATGAAAGAAATGGCGCATTTACCTCCACGTCTTCTTCAAATGCCAAGTTTTAAAACAGTTAATGGATGGTATGGAGCAAGTTTAACTGAACTACATTCATTTAAAGGTTTACAACCAACTGATGATACTGTTAAAAAGTAAAGAAAAAAAAATTCAAATGATTTATAATCATAATTTATATAGATTTACTGAAGTTTTACAAAATATACGAAGAAGACATACAACTGTTGTTGAAACATTGTCACAAGTAATATGAAAAATGTTTTTTGTTATTAAATAATATTTTAATTCTAGGGTTATATGGAGTTCTCCGATTTTGGACATGTACAAGAATATGAAGAATCACAAATACAATATTTTCTTAATAGATTTTATTTATCTCGAATATCAATTCGCTTACTCATCTATCAACACAGTGAGGATTTTATTTATTTCCATTTAATTATTTTCATTTTTCTTTTATTAGCAATGTGTTTTGGTGAAGAAGTACCTATACATCCTTCGCATCTTGGTTTTGTTGATCCTACTTGTTATGTAGAAGAAGTTATTAATAGTATTATCAAATAAATAATCTAATTAAACGAAAAAATGAATTTTTTTTCTTCTAGATGCATTCGAAAATGCTCAATTTTTATGTGACAGTTATTATTTAAAATCTCCTACCTTAGATCTTCGGAGTATAAATGGTAATTTTGAATGTTTAGTTTTTTCTTAAAATAAAAATAAAACATCATTTATTATTTATTTAGCAATTAATCCCGATGAACCCATTGCAATACCGTATGTTTCATCACATCTATATCATGTTATGTTTGAATTATTCAAAGTAAAATTATTTATTTTATATTTTTATTGATAAAACTAATTTTATTTAGAATTCCATGCGCGCAACTGTAGAATATATCGAAAGTAAAAAGACAGATAGTACATTACCAGCAATAAAAGTTTGTTAGAATTTTTGTTTTTGAAAATAATTTTATCTCGTCTATTTTAGGTTGATATTGTTAAAGCAAAAGAAGATTTAACTATTCGTATAAGGTAAAAATATCTATGATTAAATAATTATCATATGTTTTGTTTTTTAGTGATCGTGGTGGTGGTATTCCTCGTTCAAAAGCTGATACAATTTTTAGATATATGTATTCAACTGCACCAAGACCTGTGTCATTAAATGATGCTCAACATTCAGGTCCAATTCCATTAGCAGGCTTCGGTTATGGTCTTCCAATAGTACGTTATATTTGTCAAAAGTCAAGTAAACCGCATGTCAATAGTTTAACTTTAACGTTGAAGATTATTCAAGTTCATAGTTTTGTAGTCCAACATTTTTTCTACAAAATGATGTATTTTGAAGGATAGGTCGATGCTTTATTGAGCTTCACCAAGACAAAAGAAAGTCGGAGTCATTTTCGACTCCGATTTTTTCTATGTTTTATTTTGGTTTTTGAGACTTGCTAAGACGTCTGTCGATCCTTTAAAATACATCATTTTGTAGAGAAGATCTTGGACAACAAAGCTATGAACTTAAATAATTTTTAACGCTACAGTTGAATTATTGACATGAGGTTTACTTGACTCCGCGCAGGTCTCTATTTTATCAATATTTAGAGTCGACTTTATGCACGATATTTTAATGGTGATATGGAAATTCATTCCATTGATGGTTATGGCACTGATGCTTATGTTTATCTTCAAGTAAATACGAAGCAAAAAAAAATGTAAAGATTATCATATTGTTTTTTATTTTTAGGCTGTTGAAGATCAAGCTAGTGAATGGTTACCAATATGTAATCGAGCTTCTCATGAATATTACAATTCAAGAAGATTACAACCAGATTGGACAAAAAAGAAATAATACCTGTGATTTAGAATTATTTTTTTAAAAGTATTCTTTAGTAGTGAAAGATTTCTTAGTTTATTTTTTTTCTTTGATTGATACATTTGTTTTGTGTAGATTTTTTTTGATTCAAAATGAAAAAGAGAATGAATAATACTCTTCTGTATATATTTTATTGTTAGTTTTGTTTTTTTTTAAATATACAAATTAATGAAATAATAAAAATAATCATGTTTATTTTTTATTATGAAAATAACATAGAAACATCAAAAATCAAAGTAAAACACATTTGTCTTTGCCCTTGCGAGATTTTTTACTTGAAGATGGTTGTCTAGATGAATGTGTATTGTCAATGGTTCGTGTTCTATGCGATAATCCTTGATCTTTTGCAAAACGAGTATTTGATTTAGTTGTTGCTCGATCTATTTGTCGAACAAGATCACAAAATATCTAAAAAATAACAAAAAGAAATTTCAGCATAAAAATCTTTATTCGAAAAATTATTCTCACTTCATTAACATTTAATAAATTCTTTGCTGATGTTTCAAGAAATGTACATTTCCATCTTCTTGCTAATTCTTGTCCTGATTGACGTCCAACAACACGTTCATCTTCTAAATCACTTTTATTTCCAACAAGAACTAATGCTGGTTGACCCTAAATAGAAATATATACGTTTTTCCTTTTTGAAAACTTTATATTTACATGAATTTCTATATCTTTAATACGTATAATTCGATCATAAAATTCATCTAAATCATTAAATGTTGCTTGTGATGTTATTGAATAGACAAGAACAAATCCATGTCCATTTTTAACATATAAATCTCTCATTGCTGAAAATTCTTCCTAACAATTGAAAATAAAAACTAAAAGAATAGTTATTTCAATTATAATTTACTGTTCCAGCTGTATCAAGAATTTCTAATGAATATTGTTTTCCATCAATTTCAACTGTCTATTATTCAAAAAATATAAAAAGAAAGAAATATAAAAATAAAATATACTTTTTTATAAACATCTTCAATAGTTGGATCATATTTTGGCATAAAAATACCTTGAACAAATTGCATAGTCTAGATACATGAAATTCAAAAATAGATCTTAAATAATCTTTTATATTTACTAGACATGATTTTCCCACACCACCCGAACCAAAAACACATAATTTGTATTCTGAAATTGGCATATTTCAACAAATTTGGTAATGTTTTATTTTTCGTGACAATCTATAGGATGATTTCAAAAGAATTATTCTTGTTCTTTCTCACCCGCTCTCTCTCTTCCTTTTTTTTCTCTATCGTTGACAACACTCTGTCTGGTAGGCAAAAAAGTACTCTTTACGATATTGATTATGCTTTCATGTCACTATAAAAAAAAATATTTTATACGTTCTGATGGTAGCAACATTTTTTGTAGACATCAACAAAGAATATATGAAAGAAAAATTCTGATTTTCATTTTGATGATTCATCACTATATTGACTATGAGTGTCGTTAAATGACGCATTGTTTTTTTTATAGTCATATTTCTTAGCTTCAATTTCAGAACAATATTTAGTTAACCTTTTCAATTAATCATGTATATTTTATTATAACAATGAGAATGTTTATATTTTTATTTCAAGTAACTACAACAAATGAATTAAGATCATTGTATAATACCACAAAAAAAGTCATGACTTGTTTTTTTCTTTATCAATTTATGATTTATGGATATTATCGCTAGTTTTGATAATGAAGTAGTTGCTAAGATATGATTTTTTCCTAGTGAGTCAACGATTCTCGTGACATCAGATTCTTTGTTTTGCCAAGAAAAACAAAACAACTATTTCGTAGAAAATCAATTTCTATAAGTAGAATGACCTTCATCTTGAAAAAAACATCATTTGATTGTATCGAAAAGAAACCTACCTTTTGAAGATTACGAAATATTTTCTTTGTATAATCGAAAAAAAATAATATTTTACTTATCATAAAAACAAATTTATTTATTTTTATAAAAGAACACAACAATCTTTGATACGGCCAGTTGTAGGTCGATCATCATAATATGCTGATGATTGGCCATAATTATAATCAGCTTGTGGTTCAGCATGATTATAATCTTGTGATGAAACTTGTTTCGTTTGTTTTGGTTGTTTAGTTTTTCGATTTATTTGTCGAATTAAATCAAAAAATATCTATTTATATATATATATAAAAGAAATAAAAATTTTAGTATAAATAAATATGATCTTACTTCATTAACATTAATTTCTAATTTAGCTGATGTTTCAAGAAATGTACAACCAAATGAACGTGCTAATGAATCACCTTGATTTTTTCCAACTGCACGTTCATCTTCAAGATCGCATTTATTACCAACAAGTACTAATGGTATTTCCGAACCTATATCTTTAACACGCATTATTTGATCTTTTATATCGACTAAATCATTAAATGTTGCTTGTGATGTTATAGAATAAACAAGAACAAAACCTTGACCATTTTTCATATATAAATCTCTCATTGCTGTAAATTGTTCCTAAAAATAAATGCATATATATATATATATATATATTTATTTTTAGCAAAAAAATTAATTTTACTGTTCCAGCAGTATCAAGAATTTCAAGCATACAATGAACACCATCAATTTCGACTTCCTTTATAAATAAAAATATGTTTTTATTTTTAGAAAAACAAAAATCAAGATAAACAAAAAATTTACTTTACGATAACAATCTTCGATTGTTGGATCATATTTACCAACAAATATACCTTGAACAAATTGCACAGTTAACGCACTTTTACCTACACCACCACTGCCTAATACAACTAATTTATATTCTCGCATAATCTAAAACAAAAAATTTAAATTGTATGAATATATATAGGAAAAAGTCAAGTGTTGATCAAATAATATATAGGACAGCAACTAAGTTGTGGTAGTGGCGACACGTCATTGATAAATAGAAAAAGAGAAAGAAAGGGTAAATTGTCTTCCGCAAACTTGCTTGCTATCGAACATATTTAATTGACAAAAAAAACACAGCAGAGTAATGTACATGTATATTGAATGGCGAGTGTTGTCGATCGAAAAAACACACGAAAAGTTCAATTGTATTTATTCATTCATTGATTTTTTTTCCGTTCTCTACTCTTTCCTTCTCTTCCTCGATTCATATACATTTATTCATACACAGTAGATCTATACAGAAGAAAAGTGCGATAATGACACATATGATATATTAAAAACGTCAAAAAATATATATTTTTCTCTCTCTCTTTTACATCAAGTTAATTTTTAGATAAATTATGTGAACTGAATATCAGCTTACCTGACAATTCTAATTAAGGATTGATATGTTTAGATAGAGATTATATGAGTGTCTATACTAGTAAGAACATAAGAAATTCAATAGACTTTGATATATATATAAATTGATTAAAATTGTATTATATAATTTCTTTAAAAAAAAAGAAAATTAAAACTTACGTATTATTGATAATTAAAACGCAATGATGATGATGTGGAATGTTTTCAAACATCAACAGTATGTTTGAAAAAAAACAGTCCTATACTTCTATGTTATCTGACTCAATTAATAATATCGATAGAATATACTTTTGATTGACATGTCAACTTAATTATTTTAATGTGCAAGATATTACTAGTGTCTTTTGAAAATTTTCAATTAATTCTAAACAGTAATCATATGACACGTTTTCAGGTTGAAAAATGAATAACTTTAAAAGGTACAACGAAAAAACATGATTTTTCTCGTGGAATTGTTCAAAAAATACATTGACATACATATAATATCGAAACGAGCAAGTACAAAATGATTAAAACCGTAATTATGTAGAATCTAATCGATAATCGACATCAATAGTTGAAATGAAGGTAATTTTAGTTAATGAACTAAGTAGGTCAGAATGAATAACAGAGCAAAGTGTATTCTTCAATCCAAGAGAGAACAAACTGATTTCCATACTAGAAATCAAGTAGAAATCATGAGAAATCAACAGAAATCAAAAGGGTGTGGGTGTCAGGTGGATATAGTATCTACAGGGACAACGACACGGACACCCACACCCTCAAGATTTGATGATTTAATTTTTGAATAACATCTGCCCACATGTGTTCGTATAAATACAACGATGCACATGATCCATTCATGTGGAACACTTGCTTACTTTTTTCTCTTTTTTCCTTTACGCTTATTATTTTTGCATAGTTTTTCTTTTTTAACTACATATGCATCATATTTTACTATATCAATAACAATAACAACCATAGGGTTATTCAATTTGCCAAGAATAGAGTAATATGGGTGGATTGATAAGTTTGTATTTAATTGTTAAGCTCGAATAGAATATAATTGATTATTACATTTATATAGGTCGTGCTAATCGGCTCCTTAACAAAGATCCATATACTGGTATAACGGTTCAGATTCACAATGTACCATATTCATTTGAGCGACGTTTGGGCTCTGGTGGTTTTGGTATTCTAATTTGATTTATTATACAAAATGAAATTCATTTTTAATTATTAAAATAGGTTCTGTTTATCAAGCAAAACGACTGGATGGTAGATCTGTAGCTATTAAAGTAATTAATTTAAATGGCTTGCCACCTGCTCGTAGTCAAAATCTTGTTCGAACTTATCTAAACGAAGTTGCACATCTTGAACGATTGCGGCAAGAATCACGTCATGTTGTTGTGATTCATGATTTTGATTTCGATGCTCGATCTGGTCAAGGTAAGATAGAAGTTGTTCTGAATAAACATCAATATTTTTATTTTGGTATTTCGTTATTAAGGTTATATTGTTATGGAATTAGGTGGAGAAAATTTATTAACATTAATTAATCGCTTACGACAAATGAACAATAATTCGGGTCCATCTATCGATCCAGTAATGATTAAAGAATTTTGGCATCAAATGGTTAGTATTGTTCGTACACTTCATGCACATCAAATTATTCATATGGATTTAAAACCAGATAATTTAATTCTATTTGGACGAACACTTAAAATAGCTGATTTAGGTATATCAAGAAAAGCTGATAGTTTAGGGTAAACGACCTACTTCCTTTTTGTTTATTTTCTATGCAAAATATTTTCTTTTATTTCTCTATAGTCATGCTCGTATGGGAACTCCATTCTTTAGGTAAGTTAACAATAATAAATATAAAAAATTTCTATTTGATTTTCTATATAAAAACAAAAAAGTGCCCCAGAAGTCATGCAAGATGTTGCTGGTTTACAACGATTTTATGGGCCAAAAGCTGATATTTGGTCATTAGGTGCTATTCTTTATTTTATGGTTTACGGTCGACCACCTACTTATCATGCTTTAGCATCGAATCCTCCAATTGGACAACCAGCATATCCCGATCCATCTGTTAATGATATACTTCGTCGTACATTAGTTCCTAATCCGCAGTCAAGAGCCGATATAAATGCGCTTATATTTCATCCATATACTCGAAGTTGAAGAAACACACACTTCAACTTTCTTCTTTTTATTTTTTAGTCTATAGAAAAAAAAAATTCTCGGGGATTTATTAACCTGGCAATAATCAATAACAATAAACACTATGTTAATAACTAATTTGTTAATTTATTTTTCTTCGTTTCTATTAGTTATTTATTGGTTTGCATGGTTGTTAATTGTTATAGGAAGAAAAATAGCATTCAAAAACTAAGACAATTCTTCATGAATTGAACTTGAAAATTTCATTTTATACAATTCGTTGTAAAATATTTTTCTATATACTTCATTTTCAATTCAAAGTAATATATCTCAAACCGTTTTATATTCTGTTACAATAAAAAATCTAATCGTAAATGTTCGCCAGATATTTTTGCTTGATGAATTCATTTCTATAGTAAATTTAATATAGTTTATTAAAAAAATACAGTATATCTATTAACTCTTATATCAACATTTATGACTTCGAACTAATTTCATTTTAATATTATTTTGTACATAGTACCGCATCAAATTTTGTCCTTCTGCATGTGCCTTTGTGAAGGTTAGTGCAATATGCTGATAGTATCAACCAATCACGCTTAGGTGCGGTCTTAATGTGAAATAAAATACTTTTTCTTTTTTACTACATGTGGCCCATGCGGATCCCACCTAGTTGCATTTTATGTCATATACTTGTAATATTAGATCTAATCTTGTTGCGTTATATATGTTTTAGTAAATGTTAGTAGAGCACACTGATAACATCATATATTGGTTGTTGATGGGACAAATATATATGCTGATCTTACGATAGATACTCAGAAAACATTGTCAAAATAGAAAATAATAAGAGAGTGAAGAATAACTGTCAAAATACAATTTAAAACATTTACTTTGTATTATATGTTCGTATTAAAAAGGAACAAACAAAAATTAATCTTAATACAGTTTAGTTAAGTAATTCATAATTTAGTTTCATACATATCAGAGTTGGAACAGGTCCAGCCAAAACCGAATTTTTACCGATTCATAAAATTAGAAAATTATATTTGTATTTCAAATTTTTTATTAACAAAACTAATCTTTATTTGTTTTTTTTTGAAATATCATGTTAAGAATTGTTATACGTATATGTTTTAGTTAAAAAAGAGCATGTGACAAAAATATTCGTATAAATTCATAATTTTGCCGGAGTTTTGCAAGTTTCACTTCAAAAGTAGTCGGGCCGGACCGGACCGGATGGAAAAAATCCATCCGGTTCCAACTCTGATACATACTGATAGAGTAATTCCTAGAATAAAATAATAGTCAATAAAACAAAATGAAGTTTTTTTGTATAAGACAGTATTTAATCAAACAGATCGAAGAAATTTTTTCAACAGATATATTTCGATTGAATGTATTTTATAAAAAGAAACAAAAAACAATTGACGACAAAGGAATGTACCAGCATTTGAATTTAGAAAAAAAATCAACGCAATATATTGTTCTTGATGCAATTATAATGACTAGAAGTACATATGTATATAGAATAAAGATCGAAGGAAAAAAGAGAGAAAAAAAATATTTTTGAGAAATGAACGACCAGCATTCCGACAAAATTAAATTATACGTCGCTATCTCTTTCTCGTTGTAATGTTTCAGTAAGATAGAGTCGTAATTGTTCATCAGATGGTGATATAGATGAATCTATATGTGTGGAACAATGAGTTTGTTGATCATTTGTTGTTGTTAAGGAAAGTGTTTGAGTTGAAGATGATTGATTTGTATTTAAAAGAAAAGGTGGAGGAGATAATGAATCATCATTACTCGACGTTGAAAGATTTTTCATATTATTTGTTATTTGTTGATGATAATTTTGTTGATCAAAATCTTCTTTTGTATAAAGAAATATTGAAGATTGATCATTTATCTGTAAATGTTGTTGTTGTTGGTTATGTTCTTGTCGTGGGGATACTATTGTTGGAGCTGATAACTGAGCATGAACTTGTTGTTGAGCTAAATGTAGTTGTTGAATTGAACTCATTTCACGTTTTAACGAGCTTATTTTGGATTTTGTTCGAACGAGTTCTTGTTTCATTGCACGATTTTCGACTTCAAGACGTTTCTTTTCCTAAATTAAAATAGAATGTTTTTCTTTTTTTTATAGAAATCATGATATGAATTAATTTTTCAATATTTATATGATAACATCAATAGATTGCAATCTGATTCATATCAATTGTAATAAACTATAAAGTTTTTCTCCTTTCAATAGTACATTTTACTTACTTCTTCAGCTTGTCTTAATCTTTCAAAAATTTCGAATTGATTTGGTTCTGATGTTATCGGTAATGATCGTAATGATTCAGTTAATGATAATTTTCTTGGATTTAAATTTTGACTACTACCATAATTTGCTGTCATTTTCATTTGTTGTAATGTTGTATTATTTGAATTTGATGATGTAAAACATGTATCATCATCACTAATATCACCTTCAAGAAATGATTCATGATTAATTAATGGTTGTTGAATAGATGATTTTTCATCATTATCTTGTTTAATTGTTGTTGTTTCTGATGTTGTTGTTGATGTACTTGGCATAGGTGTTAGTAATGTTGATGATGGTAATGGACGATTCCATGTAAAATGTCGATCATTCCATTTTTCAAAACTATCCGAACAAATCAATGGTCCACGTGGAATTAATTGTTGTGTTGGAATTGTATTTGTTGTTGTTGATGTTGTACTATTTACTGTTGTTATTGTTGTTAATGAATTTGCTTGTTGTGGTGATGGTGGATGTGTATAATAATAATCATCATTTGAATCAGATAAAATTTGTTTACGTCGTTTTAATGATGATGGTTTACGTAAATGCCAACGATTATGAGGTGTAGATTTATCAATAGTTTGTGGTTGCTGCTGTTGTTGTTGTTGTTGTTGTTGTTCAGATTGTGGTTGTTGTTCATCATCGGATGAACTTGTACAACTTTCTGATGATGCAGATGATGATGACGATGAAAAATTAATATCTTCAGTTTGTGTTGCTTTTTGTTTACGTGCTTTACGTATACGAAATGAATTTCGACTTGGACGTGAATCAGTTACTGAACTTTGTTTATTAACTGGATGTTGACGTTTTTGTCGACATTCCATAACAACTTGATCTTTACAATGACGATGTGCATTAATACCACAATCTTTACATTTCCAACCTTGTTTAATAAGGCCCCAAAGAAGACCAGTACAATGTACACAAAATGTTGGTTTAAAATAAGTTGTTTCATGAAAATCATGTTTAAATTCACCTTTTAAATCATGATATTTAGCTCGTATAAAATAACTACGCATTTCTGTTTTGGATATCATTCCATCTCTAGAATAAAATGTATATTATTAATTTGTTTAAAATTAAAATTTCGTTTTCTTACTGATCAGCATCAAGTACAGTAAATGTGTCGATAAATGGAAAATTTTGTGCAATTTCTTCAAATTCTGTATGTGATATATAACCATCACGATCATGATCATAAGTAGTAAAAACTGCTTCAACCATAGCATTAACATGTCGTTGAATAGTTTGAATATCAATTGTTTGACTAACTCCAGCTGCCCAATCAGCAAAAACTGGACTTAGAACTTGTTCTTTTTTCTTATATGGATCACTGTTAGAATCATTTGTTGATTCACCAGGAGATAAACCTCGAGATGTTTGATCAGGCTAAATACAATTAGTTATAAAGATAAGAAAAAGAACGCTATTATAGATTAATGCTATATATATATATATATGACTATCAAGTAATAATCTTATACAAGGACGCAAACTAATTCGAAATGCTTGAAATATCGTCATTTATGTACATAGAAGAAAATCATCTTAGAAGTAATTAAAAGTTTATTTATAATCTATAATTCCGGTGTAGACTAAACAGCTTCATAAAGAGAAGAATCCTGGCATATATCGATATTGAGTTTTACATAGATTTAAATTCCTTACCGATGAAACAGATGATCGTGGTTCTCGTGCTAATGAAAGTTCATAAATTTCATCTTCAGTATAACTTAATTCAACAGAAAGCTACAAAATAAAACATCAAACAAATATGTGTATTTTTTTTGTCTTCTTACAGTTAATAAATTAATTAAATCATGATTTGGTTGAATCGGTGGTATTGATATTTGTAGATTCGTTAATGTCCGAAAAACAATACTTAGTTGAACTAATTTTCTAAAATTAATTAAATCATATTCAAGACGATCTTGTAATGCAACATGAAGTGATATTATATCTTTTAAATGAACACCACTAGAATATTCAAAAAAACAAAAAATTATTTAATAAAGAAATTTTTTGTTTTTCTATTTACATTATTGGTATCTTAAAACCTTCGGATTCTGATAAACTTTTTCTATATTGAGCATAATTCGAATTTGATGAAAGTAAATCTGTCATTTCACTTAGAAACTAAAAACTAATATATAAAAAACAATTTTCGTGTTTCCTCAATATCATACTTTAATATCTTCTGTTGATAAACACATCATTGTTTTAGATAAACGAGCTAATGCACTATGTGATATTCCACCAATAACTGCTAAGCATGTATTAAAATTTTGTAATTCTCTTAAATGCTAAAATATATTTGTTTATAGAAAAAAAAAAAAAATCTTTATTTTATAAATCATATTACTTTTGCAACTTCAAGAAATTTATGTATAATTTCTGCACGTTGTTTTGGTGTCATTTTACTTAAAACCATACATTGTATCCATGTTGATAAACCATTAAAAAATTGTATTGAACGTTCAAGACGTGGATTATCTTGTAAAGTATTTTTAATAGCATAAGTTTTATAATCAGTAAAATTTATTCGACGTAAAATTTTCCATTCTAAATATGTTAATTGAGCTGCTAATGTTTGTGATTCAATATTATTAAAACCAAGTGATACAATCTTATTTTTAGCTTGATTTCGTACTGTCATTTGACGCATCCAATCAAATGATGGTCTAGAAAAATAAAAGAATTATTTTAGAAATAAACGAAGAATATTTTTCATACATTTGTGATAGATCAACCAAATTCATACATTCATTATCACCAGATGATTGAATAAGACTTGCCATTTTTTCACATGCTTCTTTTAAACGTTTATCAAGATCAAAATGCATGGGAAAATTTTTTATCCAATAACTATAAGCTTGACAAACACGTAATTGATATTCTTTAAATTGACGTTTTTCATTTATATTTAGTGATTTTTTATAATCATCTCCATGATGTTTAAATAGATCATAGAGCATATTACTTAAATATTCGGATTCCATTATCCATTTATGCATAAGAAAAAAGACTTTTGGATATTCACTATCATCAATAACAGTTCCATTTGGTTCTTAAACAGAAAAAGGAATAGAAAATAAATAAATTAAACAAAAAGATTACTTACGAAATGAATCAATTAATGTTCGAATTAATCGATTAAGTGTTGCTCCTTTAACATGTATACCGGGTAAAATTGGTCGTTCTTCTTCAATATATTCAGGTGTTTTTTCACTTGTTTCAGAACGTGTATCTGATTCATCACCACCACCACTACTTGCCGTATGTTGTTTATCAATAGATGACATTGATTCATTAATTGTTCGATTACTTAATGATGTATTTTGTATATGAACTTTTTTTCGTACATGATGATGATCACTCGGTTCAATTTCAAATGTCACCGGACTATCTTCATCTAAATCTTGTATATTTGATATAGCTTGTGAACGTTTTATTGTTGTTGTTGACAATTGTTTTGAATCAATATCAACACCACTCGTACGTGTTTTTATTCGATGATCGACGACTATAGCTGAACGTGGTATTAATGGTGGTGGAGGAGGAGGAGGGGGCGGCAGTGGTAGAGGTGGTGGTGGTAACGATGGTGGTGGTGATGATGGCAATAAAAGTTCATCGGATGATAGTGTCACCGGTTGTTGTGGATTGGTAGTAGTAGTGCTCATCATTTATTATTTATCGATATGAGCTTTAAAGAAAAAAAAAACAACATTAAATAAATCTCCCATGAGATAATCATTGACAAAATGAAATTTCAGCTGATGTTTATTATGTATTTCGCTATGAAAATAATGATGACACATAACATTGTTTTTTGTCCTTTCTTCTGAACTATGACATTCCAAACGCATGAAAAAAAACGAGAAGAATAAGAAGAAAGAATTACTTTATGTATGTGTCAACGGCATACATCCTACTTTCTTACTCTCTCTCTCTCTATGTCACTTATTTAACGAGAAAGAAAACCATTTTGTCTTAAATTGCATTTGACCAACGAGAAAAGGAAAAAGAAAGAGTTTTTTTTTGTAATAAAATCTTTTATGAGCACGTGCACATGGAGGTATGAAGGTGGAAAATATTTCTTTAATGGTACTTACCATATGTTATTAGTCAAATACACCGCTACATATCGTAGTGGTGTCAATGAACGATAATGATCAATCATCCAATCGGCAGACCAATGATGCATATTCGAAGTTGTAACACGTTGTATATTCAACATAGTATAACATATAAATATAAACTGAAGAAAAAAAACCAAAGAGAGTAGCGTTAATAATGCTCGGTGATGATGATGATGATGATGATGATGATGATCTAGAAATGTTGTGGGCGAACATACGCGAAAGAAGAAGAAAAAAAGAAAAGAAAAAAAAAGATTCCTGTTGCAATAGCAAGCAACAACTAGCTCACTGAATGGGTGGGATCTTCGACGCGCTCGCTCGTTTGCTGTCAAAGAACAAATGCAAAAAAGAAACGCGCGGCGGATAATGGTAGTAGACCAAAGAATTGGAATGGCTAAAAATAGCGAAAATGTACGCGTGCATATAGCATCGTCTTCTGTTTTTTTTTCTTAGCCGTGTGCGCGTATTCTAGAAACAGTAATGTTCTTTAGCTTTTCTTCTTTCGTCGACAACAACGACGACGACGACGACGATTGTTATTGAACAGAAATGCATGTTTATACTACTGAAAGAAATGGATAGATAGAGCACATACGTTCGGCGTGAACGATGAGGGTGATCGAGAGAAAAGTGTATGTGTGTCAGAGAGAAAAAAAAAGAAGTAAAGACTGTCTCATCACTCTACACATCCAGGGTTTGCATGCTTTTGTTGATGAGTAACAGAGCACGACGCAATAAAAGAAAAAGATTTTGGAATAGAAGAACATGAAATAAGCAAAGTTAGATATGGTGTGCGACAGTTGCATGTCTAGGTCTCAGTCGAATAGATAGATAAATAGAATAAATAAATGAATGAATGAATCAATAGATATTCCCGATGTGTTTTTGTCATAGGCGACCTTGGAATAGATCTTAACGAGTACGATACTCACACTATGTCACTACCAATAATAACAGCATTACGATACATTTTTTTTTCTCTCCTTTATCTTATGTTTTTTTTTTCCTCTCTATCTTTTGACATGTGCGCAAAATACTACTATAGCTTAGAAGTAGACGTAGTCGTGTAAGAGATTGTTGCAATGGCGAAAAAAGAGGATACACAATGACAAAAAAAAACGAGCGAAGGCAAACTCGTTCTCTTCTCCTTTTTTTTCCTGCTATACTACAACTACAACGACTACTGCCTGTCTGTCATTCTATTATTTCTTTCCCTTTTTTTTCCGCTCTTACGAGCCTTACAAGCTTTGTAATGTGTGCGTGTGAACACACAGAAATATAAGCGTTTTTTTCAACTAAACTGAGCTGCTCAATGACGAAAGAACACACATATTGTGTGCCAATCATATACGCATATAGCATTGAAGATTTGTGTCGTTGGCCACTTGAACACACAAACAGACGAATGCTCTCAAATGACCCGATATGAATATATATATATATATATATCAGTGAGGACAAAAAATCCAAGAAAAAAAGATGAGTATAAAGGAGAAAAAAAAGCAAAGAGAAATAGAGAGAAAATATTGAAAACATCTCTCTTAATAGGAAATAAGTATAATAAAAAGAAAACTAAATCATAGCTATTGCTAACATATATAAGAATATTTATTTAAGGAAAATTTTTATCTTAATATTTATCCTTCAACAACTTTAAACGACATTAAACATTGATTGTCTGTTGGTTTTTTTTCTAATGTCATGCAAACTATTATTTGAATAGCAATAACAACAAGAGATTGGTATGAACTTTCTAATTTCCGACACCTATGATCTATAACCAAATAGAACATACAGACACCTACACATAGAAGAAGAAGAAAAAAAGAAAATATCTAATTACTATTTTATAATAAATGTTAAAAATTCTATTTAGTGATAAAAATTTTCTTAAGATTGAATAAGATATAATTAATATAGTTCAAAGAAAAAAAAATCTCGTTTTTCTGTTCTATAGATATTTATTTGACTTAAATAATAACACATCAAGTATTTTAGATGATAAGAAATGGATTTCATACGTGTGCATATATTTATTAATATTATAAAAGAAATAATAATATTGATCTTTGCAATGACGATATTCATTCTCTCTCTCGGGGCATGTGAATAAGGAGCAATTGAATCATACAGATTAGACTCAATTTGTATTATTTACAACTTCAAATAAAATCATGTTTAAAGAATGTTAAATATTTTAAAAACAAAACAAAAAATAAGAATATACTTTGAAAATCAATCATTTTAATTTACAAATAATTTTTTCACACATGTTCATGCCGATCAACAATTAAAACAATTGTAAGTCTTACATTTGAGCACTTGAAACTACTTCCAGTAATCTAATATTGCTGTTGCATCGTCTAGCCTAAAATAGAACAATGTGCTAGACGTCCTATGACATAATACCAATTGGATCACGTACTTCAGCTTTAATTAGAAAGAAATTATACTATAAATACCATAGCCAGAGGCCGTTGGGTCACATTACAACGTACTGACGTTGATTCCACTGACTATGCATCTTATATAATGTCAATTAGCACAAACAGAATACTTGGCATCTGATGATATGTCTTTTAGACTGAAGTGCCTTTTAGCCAGAAAAATCTGTTTTTTACTATATTGTGTCTCTAGACACAAATAAAAAACTATCTGCTAAAAATAATTTCGTTTGAAAATTATTGTACATATAATACTAAGCCTATGCGATTAAATATATCATCAACGAATGATAATAATTGTTTATTTATATATTATATTAGTTTAAGAAAGCAAAGGATGTGAGAGCAAGTTTTGTTAGAATCAAACTTGAATGATAGAAAGACAGTCTCTCTCTTTTCATATACAATATATCAAGTGATGAGTCTGTATGAATAATCGTTAATATTTCTTTATCTCGTTTTTTTTCAAATATAAATTATTATATATATCCAGATTACCAGCTAATTCGACCATTTTTCTCGTTGTTTACATAACGGCGTACCACGTAATTACATTAATGGAAATATATGAATTACTTGAAACCTGTGTTGATGACAATAAATAATTGATTTGTGAAATGAATCTACTATTTCGATTGATTTCTCATGAATTTTATTCAATATCTGATCATTTCTAAACGTGTTTGTAAAGAAATTTTTTCACAATATTGATTTTGAATTAATTCATAGAGAAAAGGTATATAATATGAATCTGAATTAAATGTTGAATCAAGTAAATTGAGACTACGAACTTTTGGATTTCGTTAACTGTTCGTGTGATATTAAATGACGTTGTTTCACACTCAATGAGTTACGATGTTGACAAAAACTATACATGAAAAAAGACGTCCAAATCGTGTTTCCAAACAAATAAAATTTTGATTTGTAATCAAATTATTTAAAAATCGTGTTGACGATTAAACTCTATTCAACTGTTCTGCATAATGAATACCTTCTACTACAAGATATCGATTTATCGATTGTTGTTGCATATACACGAGAAGTGCAGTTTCTTTGTAGCCATGAATAAATCTGCACACACACCCACATCATCTATGTGGAAAAACGTTTACGAGAACGAGATTCTTTGTATAGAATGAAAGTTTATTTCTACTTTCGATCGATATTTGTTTTCTGTTATGATTACAACAAGAGCGAGCAGTGAATTGTTTTCACGAGTTTATTTTAAAAAAATTCAGAAGAAAATAGGATATTACGATGGAATAAGCAAGTATTTAAAACAGAATGGCACGATTCAGTCCTTTCGATAAGAACCATTGCATTTTCTCTGAAACGTTTAATGCCGAGGGATAATGAATGATTTCGTTGAAATCTCAGACCAATGATGAATCTAAATATATGAGTTTATAAAATATTTTCGTGATCTTGACGGTGTGAATGAGTCAAAACAGAAAATATTCCAACTTGAGGGACTGGGTGTGGATTCAGTCTTTTTCTTATAGCTACACCCACACCTAAACCCAGATCCAAACTCACATCTATACCCACACTCACACCTACACTGAAGTGCTGAAACTATCTTATTATATCACGATTTTCGATCGTCAAAACAAAAAGTATTTTTGTTGAAACAGTCGCTCACATACGTGTGTTTTGTTATATGGTGTGGTTATTTTCCAACATGACGAAGTGGCAGAACGGAAGAGGTCTTGAGTGATTTGTTTTTTTGAGTAAACATACGACATTTAAAACGAAGATTACCTGAGTGAAAAGTAGTGTACATTAAAAATTATTTTTTTCGAGAGAAAAATAAAGTAACTGCATTCTAGAAAAATCCGACTGCGTTATTCATTCTCATCTCCAACAACATCTATATAAAAAACCTTGCAAGAAGCTTCACATGCAGTAAATTTTATTTGTGTGAATTCGAAATACTTCTGACAAGGATGAAAATTTCAAGTTTAATTTTGGTATTTTTCTACTATACTATAGTTTTAGTGTAAGTATCCAATATTATATTTAAAATATTAAATTCATTTTCATCGTTCTCTCTAATAGAAATATTTCCGAACAACAACAACTACCCAGTAATTAACTTAGAACTATTTTCATTCTTTTCTCTTGTTCTTCTCTTAGATAGCACAACGGTTTCGATATGTAATTTCACTGCATGTAACTCTCAATCGACACTATGTTCATCCAATCGTGATTGCGAATGTTTTTCATTGACGATAAGTCCAAGTGTAGGAATTTGTGCTTTAGCTGTGTTGCGTTGTACCGATGTTGTCCGATGCAATACAGATAATCGAACATGTCCTATTGAAAATACAGTCTGTGTGAACAGTACACGTTGTGGTCAACCAGTCTGCTATTCACTCGCTTTAGCAAATAAACTCGTTTGTCCAAGAAATACAACAGGTAAAAGATTGAGAGATATTGAAGATGATTTTTTCGTTTTCCCTTTGAATAGCTACGACAACGACAACAACAGTACGAACCACCACAACAACAGCACGAACCGCGACAACGAGTATGTATTTCTGTTTTTCAAAGTTGAACACGATTGAAACCGCTACCATTCGATGGATTTGCATTTTTTACTTACATCTCTTTTATAGCACGTGCAGGAGGCCTTACAAATACAACACCATCCATAACAAGTGGTAAGTGCGATTTTAATGCGTTCCTCGTTAGACCAAGGTTTAAATACATGTAGAATTCAAAGGTCTTATTCAAGTTTTTGACTTTTCGACTCTTTCACTATTCACAATGAGAAGGTAAGAGTGCGGATGCGGGATTAAGGATTTTACTCCCTCCCCCTCAGAGAAGTTCCTCTCACGCACATCCTTGCCTCCCTCGTTGTAATCAGTTGAATAGTGAAAAATTCGAAGATTCGAATTATGCGCTATTCAAAATTCGAAAAATATGTTATAAAGTTTTAAAATTCGATTCGAATTAAGAGTATCTCCCCCTCTTTTGGTGGGTGTGGGTGGGTGTTGGTATGACTGACAGACAAATACTTTTTTCACACTAAAACACACACACATCCTCAAGATTCAATTTTATTTCAGAATCGTGACTTTTGAGTGACCTTGAATAGAAGATTGATATATGTAGATCCTATTATCGCTATCTACAATAGATCGCACACAGCGTTGCGTCATTCCTGCTCTACATCTATTCCATCTCTAAATTTCTCAAAATGCTATTCGAACTCAGTGTCTAGGAAACCATGATCTTCTGAATGACATTTTAAAGCAAGGAGAGTTTCAATATTTATCTCTAAAATCGCTATTTTTGTCCTTGTATTATAATCTCCCTTGAGAAACCACTATGATTATTACTAGACAAGATTCAAATCAATGAAATTATTTCATATAATTTCAAACCAATGTCAAATAACAGTATTAGAAACTTAAGCAACTGTTACCAATAAATATCATATTTATTAAGACATTCCTACGAGTAAAATGGTCTTCTATTATCGATTGCTCTTTTTCTTCTCTTTGCATGTACAAAAGGATAGAAAAGTTCTCACCATAGAGAATCAATATGTTTGCATCAAAGCATTTTTCGTGACGCGAATAAACTCTTTTGCCATAAAAGGCTAAACCATAAGTATTTTTAGAGGGTATACATCTGTTAATTTTGTTTGATCTCTCTTAATTTTCCCCATTTCAGCTGAATTTGAATTATTTTAGACTAGTGCAGATAAGGGCAAGTGTCATCGAATAATCTTACCTGACCTTGATTCGTAAGAATTAGCTACCTCGCTTTTAAGCTGGTGCCAGATAGTCCCATTTCAATCAGAATTTTCGAATGATAGCATTATTTCTTTTCTTTCGCACGTTTGTGAATAGTGCATTTCAAATTTACGATCGAACATGATCGATTTTTAGCATTGTTGTCCTTATAATATTTATCTATTAATACTATTTTTTTAATTTTAGCTCCTTGCAGTACTGCTTCTTGTACTCCTTGTACTTATACTAAATATAATTATACTTGTCTTAATCTTGATGGTCGTACTCTTAATGCTTATATTCCCTGAGACAGAATATAGCTTGGCTTGATTTTCCGTGTACCAACAGCAACAATCTCACGTAAAATCAATCAGAAACATTTATATTATAACTTTTTTTTCGTGAAAATATACTTTATTCTCAATTCTATTTTTTTAAAATAATCTGTATGTGAGCAACTTTCATTTTGTTCTTCTATTTTTCTACTAACTATCTAGAAGTAACTTCTTTTTATTAGCTATCATCCATTCGATTATATTCTTTTGTTTCACTATATAATTATTCGAATTAGAAACTTAAATAAAAACTTAAATTCATAAGTTAGTACATAATTGAGTTAATTGCATAAGAGGAACGTAATATTAATCAAAAATGGTGAAGAAATAAGAAATTAATAACTGTGATGCTTCGCTAGTCAAAAATGGTCTTATCGAACGTTGTACGGAGTTCGTTATTAACTTTTTTTGTCTTTTTTTCATGCATATGCAGTGTTAAGGTTATGATGACAGAATGGCTGGGTGATGCTACTAGTAAGAGAGATCAACAGATTGTCTCTTTCCTCCATCCTGTCATAACCATCTTGCACTTTCGTGATAAATATACTTTCTCCGTACAATTGTAATATACGTTGTTATGTTTATAAATGATTCATAAAATAAATCGATTCTTCGATATATCGTCTTTTCGAGTCATTATCATTGTCAATGATAAATACTTCAGTTAAATTCATTCAGGGTTCACAGACCAAAAGGTTATGCATGAAATGTTTCTGTAAAACCTCGAAAAAATTGAGATGCTTTTTATATCTACTTAATCATGCACAGTTCAAGGAAAATCAGAAATCAATAATAGTTATGTTGTTTTAAGCAATATCTTCGTAAAAGAAGATTCTTTTTAAATAGTGACTCGAACTGATTATTTATGACTAAATGAAACTCAGTTTAGGATGTAGAAAATATCCTGTGAGAAAATAATTTCTTGAGCTTAATATCCAGTTCATGTTGAGCAAACTATTTATTTAGATGACTTTTTGCGGCAATAAAAAGTATTTAGTTTATTTCGAAAATAATCTAAATTGAAAGGTGCGTTTACTGTTAGTAGTTTGTTAATAAAATTTCAATTAGACATCGTAATCAAACACACCAAAGATGAGATCTAAAAAAATATCATCATTAGGAAAAAATCTAATAGAAATCGCCAAGTCAGAAAGTGTTCTGAAAAAATATCGAAATTCGGAACTTTTCCTCTAATTCGCTGAGATATAGCAACTTTGAATCAAATGTACGTATGCATATCCATTCTTGCTGGTGTTGTGTCATCATTTTCTATTTTATTCGTTTATGCTGTGATATTCTTTTATTTATATAAAATCTCATTTCTCCATAATAAAGCTATTAGCATAACCCTTGAGGGTTAAGGATGAGTGGGTGTAAGTGTAGGTATGTGATATATATAGTCTTCATACCCACACTCACGCCTACACAGATAATACATCGATGTTATTTTTATATAAATTGGAATTAGATAAAATTGATGACTATCTCCACGATATTGGAGGATCATTTGTCTTCATGTAACCCAATCATTTATAAAAAATCTTTCATTTTAAAATTTTTCAAAGAAAATTTAGTTTTCTTTTATCCCAGAAGAAGAGATCATATTTTAGTAATACTTTCAATTTCGATAGAATAAATATCATTATTCAACTGTACCCACAAATTAATTTTCAATGACAAAGTCAGATAGTCAAGATTATACTTTAGTAAAAGTGAAATCGACCGATTATACTTCTTTGATGATGGGTGTGAATGTGGATCTTCTATAATCTCTACACTCACACCCTCAACATGACAAGTTCAGATACATCACAAGAAAGAAAAGAATTTCTTCTGTGTATTCTGAAAATCCTTTCAAATAGTCAAAAATTATTCAATATGAAAATATGTTGTTGGTTTAGAAATATCAAGCGAGACGCTTCTAGCGTTAGAAAAATCTTTCTTTCAATATTTCATGTCATTGTTTACGAAAGAGCATACTAAAATATTTTATTATTACTGAAATGATGCTTAACTATATTCAATGATTGATGTAAAATTTCTAAAACTTGCAATAATGATCTTCTAGAGTACCAGAATATCGACGAAAATCAAAATATATTTCTTGTTTTCAAGTATTGATTGGTTTTCCTATGATCGAATTCGTATAGAAAAGTAAAAACAATTATCACTCACAATATTGCAAATGATTGTTAAACAAGGCTTTATTTAACTTTTTTTGAAGACATACACAGAAACAGACTATTGATCACTAAAGCAAAAGCAAAAAATCGAATACATAGATAACATTGAGACATTTACGATCATTTGTACAGATAGAATGACATAGAACTATACAAAAATGGCTTTGGGTGAAGATAATGTTGAACATCTTTGTTCGATTCCAAATAGAAGTGGGAATGTATAATTGGTATGCAAGTCACTAATAAACGTCATTGAGCAGCAGGAATAGTCAACAGTCGTCCTACGTTTGGATTTTAAGTTACAGTGCTAACTCTGTTCATTGGTCGCATCCGAATAAGATTCTTTATTTTGCTTACTAATTCTGGTTGTGAACTGAGACATATCATTGGCAAAAAAAGTGGAATAAAATACGGAGCAAATTGCATTGCTTCCAAATGATCAATCATAAATGACGGTTGTACAGTCATTTCAATAAATAGTGTACTAACCAAAGGTAACCAAATTGCCAAATAAAATGATGAGATTACCCATAGTTGTAATACCATTTTACGATGACGTCGCCAGTTCACTCCTTGTTGTCGGGACATCTTTTGATAGATCACTCGAATAACTAACGTTACATTGGCCAATATAATGGTTACACTGGGCAGGGTAATATTGAAGAGAAAAGCAAATTCACTTAAAGCCTTGTTTCCATAAGAACATGGAAAACCACAAAGAATTCGACTAAAATCCCATACATTCGTGCACCATGGATTGATCACTATTATGATGAAGTTAAATAATGGTGCCCAAATCACACAGAAAACTATAGGAATGAAATGAAAAATCCATCTTTTCCATCGCT